>JAULBS010014555.1:0-25368 GCA_032355785.1 Symmetromphalus regularis | reverse complement strand
AGTACCAAAGACTAGCATCCGGTTGGATGAGTCTACACCATTGTCGTAGATTACAAATTGATCTCCGTCGCTGGTCTTGGTCCACTCATCTTCTAAGACCAAATCTCTGACTGAGTTTGGGTTCTTAGGTAGGTGTTTGGCACGTTCACGACGCAGTGACCGCTTGATAGTGTCTGGGTTGCCAAGTTCTGCACGGACTTCTATGGGAGCGTCAGAGGTTATATCGGTGAGAACCTGTGTCAGTGTTCCCCGGGAACTTCCAGCACATTCCCTCATGGTAGTACGTAGCTTGGTAGCTGAGACAGCAGTAGCATGTGGAGCATGTGTGTGAGGGGTAGAACTGGTCACAGTCTTCATCTCAAGATCAGTGGTGATGGCAGCCTTGCACGAGAATGCAATACGGTTGGAACATTCCCATCTGATGGCTGTCGTCCGCTTATACTTCTTGGTATACATATATCCATCCCGTATGATCTTGATTCCACCCTTCTGACTCTTGATGACCTCCATAATTTGGTAAGACTGATGAGTTCCACTGTTAAGGTGCCTTTTAAAGGACATGTGAAATTAACTAGTGGCTTCCCATGAAAAGTGACAAACAATGGACTAGTGGCTTCCCATGATACCAAACAGATTAACAAATCCCAAGATTAGTTTCTTTAAAACTTGATCTCCCTCATGTCGTGGACTAGTGGCTTACCATGAAAAGTGACAAACAATGGACTAGTGGCTTCCCATTATACCAAGCAGATTAACAAATCCCAAGATTAGTTTGTTTAAAACTTGACCTCCCTCATCTCGTGGACTAGTGACTTCCCATGAAATGTGACAAACAATGGACTAGTGGCTTCCCATTATACCAATCAGATTAACACATCCCAAGATTAGTTTGTTTAAAACTTGTGTAGGACATTATTTAAGCTATTTAACCCTTTTTTCTACACATTTAATTTATATATGTGTTTATATAATAAATAAAAAATATGTACCAAATATTTATTAAATCTCTGCAATATAATTTATATTAAATATTTCCAACATATATTAAATATTTTCAACATATAATAAATGTCTTTTTTTATTTTTTAAATATTGCAAGGATTTAATAATAATTTTTTTTTATATATTGTGTAGTATTAAAAAGTATTTTAATAATTAAAGCACTTAATTTATTAATGGGGGAAAAATAATAAATATATTCTTCATGTGAGGGGATTATGTCCTGAGGGGATTTTGTCTTGAGGGGATTATGTCCTAAGGGGATTTTGTCCGAGGGGATTATGTCCTGAATGGATTATGTCCGAGGGGATTATGTCCTGGATTCAAATACGTGACATCCACCTTGCTGAAAGGAACATACAGAGGATTTACCAATAATAGGAGGAAACTACAAAAGAAAACGAATATGGCCATAAGAATGGAAGGAAACGTAAGATAATTTAAAGCAAACAATGTTTTTGTGTCGTAATCACAGATCAGAGGTGTATAATTAGCAATATACGATGTAGATCATTATGCAGTTATCATATCTTAATGGATTTTAAACCAGATGTAACTGACTTATAGTAATGACCTGTGTGAAGGACATGTTTTGTTTTTATGAATAGTGCCGTGGGGAAACATGCCGAGTCGCTTGTTCCTGGGGAAGTATACGTTTTTCACATGTTCAGTGACTGAAATAATCCATGATTTCATTGATGATGTATACTTCCATTTTATAAACACTTAAATTACAATGGGGATTATTTTTATTTTGTTATCTCCCCTTACCATCCTTTCGATTTGTGATAATGACCATCATTGGCATCAGGTCCAACCCAGTTCCAGATGTAGGCTTATTACTAATATTAGAATCGCTTATAATCAGTTTCCAGACTAAATCTGGAGTCAGTCTATTCTTGTTCAGTTTTTCTACAACGAATCTGTGCACAAGTGAACCTTGACATCAGAATAAATATGTTACAAAAATACAAATCTTCACTTTCAAAAGACAAAATTAGAAGAAAAAAACATGTAAAATTTATTAAAAATTAACTTTTTAAAAGTTTGAGTGATACACAGCACTCATTTGACATTGTGGATTCACTAAATAACGTGCAACATCAATACATACCAAAATAAGCAGCAATTGTCACTGGCAGAGATTACAAACATGACATTGTGTTGTCTGTCTAAGTTTAGAAAGTCATATATGACATATGTTTTACAGTACAACAACTAGACTGTAACACTTTTTGAAAATAGACTGACTCCGGAGAGAAATTCACAAAATGTCAACATCCGACCAGCAATTTCGTACATAGTTTTCATATATATGGCAGTTCTGGTGCCACCATTTAAATATTTGTAGGGTGGGGGATGGAGGAAAGACTGAATAAGGGCGTGATCAGTCATTTGAAGGCACCTACAATGAACTCAATAAATGTAAATATAACAAAAAAAGTGCCTTGCTGATACTTGGGGGGTGGGGGGGTGAGGCAGTGGCAAATGCCCTCCGACTGCTGCACCAGCCATGTATAGTAAATGTGCACTTTTATAATGGGTAGTTACTTTGCTTGGTTTCAATAGTCAACTTCCCCAGCTATTAAGGTTAGCATTTGCAAAAAATCTTTTTTAAAAGTGGTCTGCTCTAATGTGAAAAGACACCTAAACACCTTGTTAATTATATTCTGTTTGATATAAGAGTTGATCATGTTGTAATTGTAATGGATGCTGTAGCCACTATGAAGGGTACATTATATGTATATATATATATAAAATATATACTCTTTATTTTATATTTTTAGATGAGATATCTACTACTGTGCAGGAAAAATACATTGGTAAATGTATTTCTACGCCATATAACATCTGGTGCTTCATTTAAAGTGAGTCATTTAGATTAATACTGGTCATCTATTTATACTATGCCAAAAAATTGTTACCTACATGTTCATGAAGGCATATTAAAATAACCAAGGTTATCGTACACATATGTATATGTCCAACTTTGTGTCATCAGTGCCAGGAAGTTAACTAATAATGTTGTCAAGTATGAATTCTTGTGTTACTTTGATATTGGTAATCTGTGTTATTACATATATAATTAAAACTTACACTAGTTTTTGTGTATTGAAGTTATGCCATTAAATATTCATTTTATTTACTGTTATAGATATATATGCATACATATATCTGTATACATTTGTACATGTCAGTATTAATTGTACTAACTGAACAAACTCCTCTTTTCACACAGTACAGTGACTTGAATGTTACTCTGACGGACTCACCCCAGCCAAAACCTGACCCTAACAAGCTTGTGTTCGGACATCATTTCTCAGATCACATGTTGGAGATTGATTGGACTTCAGAGAAGGGATGGGAGAAGCCAGTCATTTCACCATTTCATGATTTTAAAATTCATCCAGCTGCCAAGGTTCTGCATTATGCATCGGAGGTATTCTGTCACAAATGCAGTGAACTAGCAATCATTCATAATTATAACTTTCATCGTTTTCATGTTTGCACACAGCATCCACTTTGGTAAAGGGGGTTATGGTAGGGATGTGTACAAGGCCAGAATAGATATTTATATTAATCATTAAAATGTCAGTTGAGATCCCAATAAAATTGATACTGTATGCTTATTAATTTGTGTGAAGGAAGTTGTAGTTTGTCACAGGTAAAAGGAATATACAATATGAGAATTTTAAGGTTGTACTTTTTTCAGTTATTTGAAGGGATGAAGGCATATCGAGGTGTTGACAATAAGATTCGAATGTTTCGACCCATGGAGAACATGAATCGGATGAATAAAACTGCTACAAGAGCTGCACTACCAGTGAGTTATTTGTGTATTTTGTACGTGAATGTGTCTAGGAAGTTAGCCTTTGATATTAATAGTAGAACTAGCAGATAACCTACATGTGGCTTCATGTTTAGTAGAAGATATAGCTCTTGGTATTGGTAATATAACAGTACTATACTACTAATCAAGAATTTTTTTAAAGCCCTTTTTTAAATCAAATCGGAGAAAAATAAATCTTTAAAATGTCAAATATAAAACAAATTTTAAGAATTTAAATTCCTATAAAATACAAAAAAACGCACTGTAAAACCATTGGCCTGGTTACTAGCTTATTGACAGCACAGTAAAATATTTTACTTCACTAGTTGCAGAGTCGTGTCCCTTTTGGTTTCTGTTTATAAGTAACTAGTGTTAGGAAGTAAGTTTGAATTTCATCATTGATCATTGGTTATAAACGATTTGCAACAATCAATGAGCTTTTGATTATGAACTGAAATTGTCACTAAATCTTATAAAAATTCACTAAAATATTATAAAAATGAAAAATATTAATAAGTTGAGAAAGACAATTTGTATACCAAGTTTCTACATGATCAGATCAACACACTATGTGGAGAGAGATTTTGCAATATTGACAGTTCAGTAGGTATTTGCCATTGCTGTTGATATCTGTGTATGACCATGTATTGATTGTAACTTGTAGAAATATTAATACATTGCCAAACATGTTTGTCAAATACACCATTTCAGTGGATTATATTATTTCATTAAAAACAATATATAAATTGGGAGAAAAATATGTT
The DNA here is from genome assembly GCA_032355785.1 of Symmetromphalus regularis. Lineage (NCBI taxonomy): Eukaryota > Metazoa > Mollusca > Gastropoda > Neomphalida > Neomphalidae > Symmetromphalus > Symmetromphalus regularis. Next base: position 20,775 of record JAULBS010014555.1, on the reverse strand, counting down.
TTTGTTTTTAAAATCAAGTTTATGTTTTTGTTGTAGAACTTTGATGGTGAAGAATTGGTAAAATGTATCAAAAAGTTGATTATTATTGATCAAGAATTTGTTCCATACTCGACCACCAGCACCATGTATGTTCGACCCACACTCATGGGAACAACGGTAATAAATCTTATAAATATATGTTTTGATGTTTTACATTAACATTACTGTATGTAACCTAATACAAATTTATGTATTTTTTGGTTCTGTTATTTGTAATTAAATTGTAATTATATTTTGAAAGAAATAACAAGTTTACCTTCTAAAACTCAAAAAACAAATGCAGACTATAATCCACCTATGGTCCATTGATAGTTAAGTTGGTAGGTAAGACTTGTTCCCCGCCCTGTGTTTATGGAACTAGACTAGACTCATGACAATGCCATACAAATAGAATGTATGTACATAAAGTTAGCAGGGTTTTTTAAAGTCTGAACTGTTTCATAAGCACATGTTGTGTTATTGAGTTGAATTGAGATTGGAGAGCTAATGTTGTAGTTGTGATTTCTGTTTGTTTTATTGTTGTTTTAAATATACAGTGAATCACCACATTTACAACTTTTTCATGTATCCACATGGCCATATATGTATATTTGTGTTTATTACACACAGAAATAAAATAATCACAGTAATTTAATGAGTATTAAAATATGTTTTTAGCTTACTTCATGACCACTGCTTTTGTTTTATGGGATTCTGTTCTTTTATATCTTGTCTTTATTTCACTAGAAAGTTTTAAAGTTGGGAGTAATCTCCCCTGACTGCAATAATTACACAATTCATAAACTAATGGATTCATATTAAAACATTTTCAATTGCTTCAATAACTATCAATATATAATTGATAATCAAAGCTAATCAGTCTAAATTGATAATAGCTCTAAAAACATATTTAGTGTTTTCCATGAATCAACAAGAGTCCAATTTTTTAATCATGGATGTTATTTACAATGTTCTGTATGACAAATTAATTCAAAATTAGTTGGTAATAAACTAATATAATTATTATTTGTCATTATATTTTATATTTTTTAATAGGTACTGCCTGATCATTAGTTGAATTTTAAAAAGAAATTAAATCTGAATATTGATTTTAGGGAAATCTAGTTGAATTCCTGTAATTTAGATTTACAGGTATACTATAGGAATTAGATTCCTGAATTCCCTTTGAAAAAAGAGCCCTGGCTTTCTCAGAAAGACTTGATGTAAAACATTGAAATACACAGACCCAGTATTACAGTTATAATATTAATTTCTCTAAACAAAATCAAACATTATAAAGTTATTTTATAATAATAATTATAACAAAATGTAAATGGACACTTATATTGATACCAAAACTAACCAGTGTTTTGGTACACACTATTAAAAATCATTATGTATTGTGTGTAGTTTTAATAAAAATATTTTGTGTGTAGTTTTAATAAAAAGGTATTGTGTGCAATTTTAATTAAAAAAATATATTGTGTGCAATTTTAATATATTGTATACTATTTTATTTATTTTGTTTTGTTGAGCTTTCATTTATTATTAGCAGTGCTTTTATATTTGACCCACTTGCTCATATTTTGTTGTGTTCTGTTTGCTGTGCATGGAACCTTGAGTTGTCTTTTCTTTGCAGATGAAGTGACCTTCACCTTGGTGCTGGGCCTCGCTTGCCGAGCCCCATTCCACACATTGTGACACGGTCAGGCAGATATGCAACTTTTCTATAATCAAATATTAATCTTTTCAAAGCTTTGGCATTAAATAGTATGTAATCATGCAAATGTTGTCCCTGGGAAATGAAATCTTTCTTTGATATTTGCTAGCAAGAAATCTACAATCCATTGATTCTGAAAGTGTTGTTGTAAGACTCAGTTCTATAGGAGTGTATCCTGAGTTGGTACTGCAGGGGAGTACTTTGGTCATATTCTTGTATACAGTATTGTTCACCACACATTCGCAGACTGGGTCCAACATTTGAGTGTGAATACTAACTATGTCATGTTTAATTAACTTGATCATCCTCCCTAGACATGCTAGATTTGCTAAATCATATTATGCCCTTCAGTTGTTCTGCTGTTCATACATAGATTTTGATCCAGCAACACAACCCATTGACACCACAAAATTTACCACCATGTATCATATTGAACTTCCACATTTGGTTTTGTGCCAATGTATCCTCAAGAATAGTTGAAATTGCAAGAATGATCATTTCATTCCAAAACACGTAGGGCTTTGTTAGATCTTATTTCAGATAACCGTGCTAAATTAAAGAAATATATCATTTACAAAATGACAGTTTAATGTTATATATCATCTATAAGTAATTGTCTGTTCCTTTAAAGTAAGTTGTTGCCACTTAACTGTGAAATTGATCTGTAACTAAATAATTATCACTCTTAACATATTTTGCAAACAGGTTGCCTTAAATCAAAAATTTGATTGTGTTACGCTATGCAGATTTTCAATTCTGATATGCCTATCCTGAGTTCAGTCATGAGATTTACATTGATTGATTGCATGGTTGTTCACTGACCCTCTCACCCCCCACACCCAGCTCAAAAAATAACTATTATCTATTGGGGCTCATACTATGTTTAAATTAAACACTTTAAAATAAGGTATAGAACTAATTTTCAATAAAATAAATGCACACACACACACATGATTGGTAATCATAAGATTTTGATTAAAAATATATATTGTGAATCATAAGATTTACAAGTCATGATAATCATAAGATTTACAAGTCATGATAATCATAAGATTTACAAGTCATGATACTCAAAACTGAGTAATTCCTGTTAATCTGGGTACTATATACATGTACATGAACGTTTACCAGGTACTTGCCTATATTATTAGCCTGGAACAACAACCCTTTTAGTTCCCTTGACCTCTTCACAAAACCTTTGCTAATTTACTAGGCCTGGTGTTGGGTGGCCCTAATCTGACTGGGCTTGACTTTAAGTATTAAGAACTAATTGATATAATTAAATTGTCTAACCTAATTAACAGTATCTGCTTACTAGAAACATTTTTTAAAATATTTTTTTCTTTGCTTCAAAACTGCAACTAAAATATGTGGTCAGTTAACACTGAAAACAGTATTTATGTCCATGTTTTGGGAATGGATAGACTATATGATTGTTAAATAAATATTGGCTATTGGTGATAGAATTTTAGAGATGTATTTATCTCATTTGCCTAAAATGGTGCATCAGGAATTCATCTAGCTGCTATTTATTCCAGTAGTGGTTGCTTCATACAGGTAATTTAATGGTAAATTATTACACCTGTGGAGATGCAAGATAGTTCCTTATTACAGGTGGATGCTTAAGCAAATTAGACTGGTAGAACCGCCCATGTTGGACAGACAGTGTGTTTGATTAGATGATTTGTAAAATGTCTCTTGCACAGCAGAGTAGATGGCTTAGAACTGCTCTGAATATTGCATGTAATTCATTAAACTCTTATATATTACAAATCTGTTTTAGTAACCATTTAAAATGGCAGATTGAAGCTTTATGTATTCAGGGTACAAAAATTAGCATTTTATGTTTTAACTGATCCAAAATGAGTTAAAATTAGCAGGACCATCAAAAGAGTGAAAAATAAACCAATATAGTTTTATCTGCTATTCAGAGTTGGCTACACCTAGTACATTTTAGAACATTTTTGTTCCATGATGCTCAGTAAACACTCCCACACATTATGCCCAATGCATCTTTGGGGCCTACAGATTTCCGGCTGGTTATGTTTACTTGACAGGACATACTCCTTTGACCTTTTTTTCTCGAAAAAAACCCAGGTCATATTTTACACTATTTTGTTTACTAATGTAATATTAGTTTACTGTTTTAGCTGCAAATTTAACTGTCCCATAAGGTTTGGGGTGCTTGGATATAGTTTTTGCTAATTATAATTTACAGCAGAGCATAATAATGGCAGAGGGCTAGCTTTCCTATGTTAATTTCATACCCTGTTATTATGAATATTTTCTGTTATTTTTGTTTTGGTTAATTATAAATAACTGATATCTGACTGGCTATTTTTGCTTTGAGTAATTTATAGAAATACAGTTACCAGACTTGTAGAAGTACAGTGTTGAATGTTTGTCTTGTACATGGCACAACTCACACAGCTTTGAATAAATTGCACAATTTTATTTAAAACTAAATATTGAGTTGTATACAGATTTCAACTTTATTGATGTTGAACTACAGGGTGAAAACTTAAAATGAAATTTATTGTCATCTGTTGCATAACTATATAGAGATTACATAATGAGATCTCATAGTATACTGATTATATTACAAGTGTGTTTTCAATCCATGAGTTTTGTAATCTGTTTATTACATTGCGCTATAAAGTCATAAAGTTCTTAAGGTTTACCACCTTATAAAAACAAAAAGACATATTCATCAAAAGAATAAAACAAATTTAATGAACTAATAATATTTTTTTAAATAAAATGTTATACAAATAAACAAAATCTTAAAAGAATAGTGACAGTAATGTGTATCGCTTTGTCATCATTCATAATTACCATGATATTGTAGTCTAATTTATACTGACGTCACTTCCTATTGAGCAGCATTATTATGTGAATCAGTTTTATTATTTTTGGTGTTTTGAATTACAGGACTTGTATTGAATATAGATGTATTTATACTTACAACTGCTGTGTTGGAAATGTATTCTATGAACATGTTGAGGGTGTTTTATTATGTTCAATACTAATTGGTAGTTACATGACTGTACAAAAAATGTTGTTGCTTAGCCTATTCTTTGTTTGTTTACCATGATTGTGGATGACACATTTTTTTTTTTTTTTTTTTTTTATATGTTTAATGAATATGAATTTAGATTTATTAGTTTGTGTACGTATTTAATTAAAAAAATAATAATATCCCAAACCAAAACATGCCAACAAATCAAAAAGGAATGTGGTCTAATGTGTGCAATATCGTTATGTTGACACCTTAAAATTTAAATTAGTAAATCACATCTGGTTAAAAAAATAGATAAACTACATCTGTGTTTACCACGATTTATCCCATGTCTATATTCTCCAACGTGTAATAAATAGATGAATGCATATAAAATAAATATAAACAAACAATAATTGACAGGAATGTAAATTGAGAGAGTAAATAGAGAAAATGTCTTGTTTTGGAATTGGAGTGGTAGTTCAGACACTGGCATAGCAAGGATTTTATGTTAGAAGGGCTATTCATTGTTTGTGTTTTATAACTGCAATTGGAGAGAGATGTTTAAATTTAGAGAAATTTCTTTATAATGGTAAAAGAGAAAATGTCTCTCTGTTTGGAGAGGATCATGGGTAAATTGTGGATTGTGGGATGGACAGATCTAAATAAAATTCTGAAATAGATGAAATGAAACTTTGTTTATTTGGCAGATATTTGTACCCAGGGTAAATAATATACTTGAATTTTTATATATCTCTGTTTTTGTTTTACAGCCAACACTTGGAGTGAGCCGCTCAGACCATGCTAAACTGTTTGTGATCATTGGCCCTGTTGGCCCTTATTTTCCAACTGGTTTGAAACCTGTGACATTGTTGGCTGACCCACAGTATGTACGAGCTTGGCCTGGCAGTTGTGGACAGTTCAAAATGGGATCGTGAGTTGTAATTGTAATATGAAATTAAAAAGATTTTAAGCAATAATTTAAATATTAAAAACATAATTGTCCTCCTGAACTTAGTTTGAGAAAAATATAAATCATTTATAAAACTAAACAAAATATATTATTTGTTTTTAGTTTCAGAGAAACTTACTATTTTACTTTTAATTTAAAAAAATATTTTTGTGACCATCTTTATTATTTGTGTTATCTTTTCCATAAAGTTATTAGATAATGAAAGTCTTTAAATTGATGCATTGTATACTACTGTATGTATTTTCCAAACATTTTGTAAGTTTTAGGATTAAGAATAAAAACTGTTTACATAACTGGAAATAAAAATCTATTTTGTAGTAACTTATCTTATATCTGGACAAACTTTTCTTGTAGAAACTATGCTCCAACCATTAGCATTCAGGATATTGCAGCTAAAGAATTCAAATGTCAGCAGGTACTTTGGCTGTATGGTGAAAACCATGAGTTGACTGAGGTGGGAACCATGAATCTCTTCATGTATTGGATCAATGAACAAGGAGGTACATATAAATATATACCAGTGCTTTTTTACTTAACATACTTTAAAATTTCAGGAAAATCCATGATACATTTTTTTTAAACCTTTCTAATTATTATATGTTCCATTGAGATTAATTTTAATGTTCTATAGGACACATTTAAAAAATTATTATTTCAATGCCTAAAATCAGTATGGAAATGACTAAAATGTTACTTTACATGGTAGTACTTGGCTCAGAGAACACTGTTAGCTAGAGAAATTATTGTTGTTATTTATTTAAGTTGCACTTATTTTATGGTCTCCTCTAAAAGAGCTTTGGAACTCACAACTCTGCAGTTACATCTGCCAAAAAGCAAAAATATAAATAAGAAAATTCAAATATTGAGAGCTATGAGTAACTTTTTTAGGAAAACTTTAATTATTGCCAGTTTCTTCTCTGAAATTAAAAGGCTGTATTTTCAAAGTAGTAACATTGTTCAATTCTGCAAAATGGTAAAAATTGTCTGAAAATTGTTATAGTGGTTATGTTTTGTCCAATATCTCGGGTTCTAGTGTAGATAAATACATAACGTTTTGTTTTCTATGTTAATTTTATGTCCCTCTTTCACTTTATGTGACTTTTAATCCTTGATGCTGTGTATTTAATTTTAGCCTGGTGGTACCTACTATGAGTAATCTTTAAGTGTTTAATTATTGCCAGTTTCTTCTGTGAAATTGAAAATATATTCTTGACAAATATCAAGAAAAATTAATGTGTTTGTATAAAATTAACATTGTTTATGATGCAACTACTATACTAAGTTGTACTTTAAACAAAACGTATTTTACTTTCAGAGGAAGAGTTAATAACTGCACCACTTGATGGTCTTATTCTCCCCGGTATCACCCGATCCAGTTTACTGGCACTCGCCAAAAAATGGGTAATTATTCTTCATCGGTTTAACATTTTTATTCACAATACCATTCGGATTCCTTTACTGTGATGTATTCATTTTATTTTTCCCATCTGTCTTTTAATTGAACAGCAAGAGACAAAGTCATGGTTATTAGATTTAATAAATTCCTCAGAATTCAGATCTATTGGTCCATAATAATCTTTTTTTCATCTTAAGCCACAAAAAAAGAATTCTGAGTGACATTAATCAATGTTACAAATAAATATTAATAATTTACTTTTATCACGTACGGTGTTACTAAAATGATTGGCCTTACCATATTAAAATGATTGACCTATCTGCAGTGTTAATTTATCATAGCATAGACGTGATGGGTAATTTTGTTAGTATTTGTTACAAAACTGTTACAGAATTATTCAGATTGTAGTAAAATTGTAATAGGACCAATCATATTGCTTCATGAGAAGTAGAATTTTGTTGTCTACAAATTAGTTACCAGACCAGGTGTATGGAATAAAGGCCAAGGTGTTAGATGGTAATGTTTTACCTAATTTATGTTTTACCAATTATTAAATGTTTTATCTTTATCTACATAATATTGAAAACAGAAATACAGCTACTGTTTTTTTTATTTCAGGGAGAGTTCAAGGTGACTGAAGGTCGGTATAACATGAAGCAGGTTACCAAAGCCCTAAAGGAAAACCGGGTAAGTGACACATTGGGAAGTCTGTAAATGTTTGAAGTACATACTTTTTCTGTTCTGTCAGGTTCAGATGATTGTTTTACTACTAAGAATAGTGAAATATAACATCTGAGAATTTACTAAATGCTTAGAACTTGTAATAAAACATTATTTGTATAAATAAAACAGCACATTTTAAAATTTTCCCCATTTTTAAAATCGCTATTTTTAGAACAGTGGAATAAGGTATATTTCGACCCGTGTTTGTGTAAAAGGCACATGGATAACCAGAAACTTGCTGTAATCAATAAATTGCAATTTATGTGTAATTTTAGTAGCCGGTTAAGGCTTTGCTTGGCTAAGGGCATGATTTTCTTATAACTAGTTTTGGGGGGGGGGGGGTCCATGACATAGTTTTAAAAATTTTAATGTTGGTGGAAGGGTCCAAAATTATATGAGACCAAATTATAAAGAGAAAATTTTTTAATTAGTGGTAAGGAATTTAAATTGAATTATGATACTGATTCTGAAACTATGCTTGTATTTCAGGATTTTGAGATCTTTGGTTCGTGTACTATATACGTGTTATATCCAGAATTAATTGTAATTATAATGAAACTGATTCTGAAATTTAAAAATATTTTTCAGATTTTTGAGATCTTTGGTGCTGGTACTGCATGTGTAGTGTGCCCAGTAGGGAACATTCTGTACAATAACACTATGCTGGACATCCCAACAATGAAGGAAGCCAAGCTGACAAACCGCTTTCTGAAAGAACTAAAAGACATACAGGTAGATTAAAACAAGTGCATGTATCTTCTCATCCAGGAGAGCAGCCCACTAATTATTTATTACTGCCAGCATGTAATCAGACTTGCTTATTGTTAATTGTTTGAGATGCGGGGTAACAAAATGAGAAGTGTATATCACTACTATTAGTAGTATAATTAAAATAAATTGAGTATATATAGTTACTCAAAATATTTAAATTTTACTTACAGTTTGGCATAATTCCTAGTGACTTAGTTGTGCGTGTTGAAGACTAAAATGTTTAAATTTTACCTACAGTTTGACATAACTCCTAGTGACTGGGCAGTGACTGTTGAAGGCTAAAATGTTTAAATTTTACTTACAGTTTGACGTAATTCCTAGTGACTGGGCGGTGCCTGTTGAAGACTAAAATTTTAAATTTTCTTTCAGTTTGGTGTAACTCCTAGTGACTGGGCAGTGCCTGTTGAAGACTACAATGTTTAAATTTTCTTTCAGTTTAGTGTAACTCCTAGTGGCTGGGTGGTGACTGTTGAAGGCTAAAATGTTTAAATTTTCTTTCAGTTTGTGTAACTCCTAGTGACTGGGTGGTGACTGTTGAAGATTAAAATGTTTAAATTTTACTTACAGTTTGGTGTAACACGTAGTGATTGGTGGTGACTGTTGAAGATTAAAATGTTTAAATTTTACTTACAATTTGGCACAACTCCTAGTAAAGACTAAAATATTAAAATTTTACTTGCAGTTTGGCGTTACTCCTAGTGACTGGGCGGTGCCTGTTGAAGACTAATGATGCTACCCCTGCAGATAGTTAGCTATGTGATATGTACAGTGCTGTATTTCAAACTAACATCAATGTTTTCTGTCTGGGTTTGCTGGCAAATACAGTTTACCAAGCTGACAAACATTTTTAATATTCCTTCACAAAGATCTTATTTCTTTTACAAATAGATCTGATATAACTTTCAAAGTGAGAGAGATAATGAATAGATTTCTTCTAAAAGTGAGTGAAAAAGAGAGAGAGAGAATGAGAGAAATTGTATTATCTTTCTTTGCAAGTAGTTCTTTCTTTATTCATGTCCCATACAAATATTAGGCATCATTTTGTGAAATTGAGTAAAAATGAATTTTACTTCTGGGTCCTATTAAATGAAAAAGGGAAAGCATGACCGTGACAAGTATACATGGTGATAAAAGAAGCCTTGATCAAATATTTTATACATGTATTATATGTTTACTGAGTACAATATACTAGTATCAGTGGTTTTACAGTCAATATCAATATATTCTAAGTCTTCAAGATTAGTGGTGGCAGCTGCCAATATAATAGTATCAGTTGTTTTACAGTCAATATCTTTGTATTCTCAGTATTCAAAATTAGTGTTTGCAATTGACAATCCCATTGTAAAAGCTGTCATAAAATTGGTTTGCGGCAGCATCGTTCTGCTGTTGTAAAAATATAGATAAATATGCAGTAAGCTCATTTTCTTGAAATTGTCCTCATAGTTCCGTGGTTAGAGAATTTAGTGACGTCAGTTAAGTACTGTTTCAACACTGTCTGATGTTTGAGGGCTGTTTTCTTAAACAGTGAGTTGTCTTATAGTGGTCCTAATCAGTTGCTTCAATGTTGTATGGAAGTGATCACCATTTGTTGTTGGTCAATTCATTTTGATAGTTTTTCAACATTTGTTTTAATATGTTTGAACATTTGTGTTTGGATAAAATAGTTATTTTTGTGTCAAACAATAATGGCCATGGTAATGATGTCTGATAAAATAATTTTAATTGCAACTACGCTAGCTGATTTTCAGTGTTGAACATTGTCTCCGTTGAAATAGAAGATTGTTTTTTGAAGCACTACGTTAGCATCAGTTATGAAAAGGAGATTGTTTTGGTTTTAGTGTTTTGTTATAGAGCTGTGATAGCAACAGTTATGTTGTAATCTATCTCTGTTTGGTTTCGTACAATTTATATAGTTTGTGTTCACTAATTTTAATAATTATTTATATTGTATCAGTATTTATTATATAATCTGCATTTAATTTGATATTATTATGGTGACTTACTAAATTCTTGTTTTTACAAGATAACGAGATTTCCAGTAATCAGTATTAATTGGTTACCTTTACATCACCGGTGAATTAAAGAAGACATATCAAATTTTTACAATTCATTAGAGTTAGGACGTAAATAATCAAGGAGTATCATTATGAATGAAATACTACTTTACCATTATTTGACTAATTGTGTGCTGTTGTGCACATTATAAAATACTTATTAGTAAATGTTATTTATACTATGGTACAAAACATTTTGTGCCAAACTTATGACATTTATTTTTGCAGATATTTAAATATTATAAATGTATGTTGTTATATACATGTGAAAAAAGGCTTTGTAAATTCATCCCTATTGTATTATACAATAGTTACCTTATGATATTAAGAAATATATTTTAAAAATAGATTGATTTTATTTAATCCCAATTTCATTTCTAACTAGTCCCTGTTTTATCAGTCCCACTCAGTTCTAATTCTGACTAAGTCCAAAGTCTATGTATTAATTATATTGAAAAATTACTTTTTAAAATCTGGAAATTGTTCTGCCTCCAACAATTAAGTCTTTGGATTACCTGTATTTTATTTCAAATTACTTATTACATAACTGTTAATGTTCCATGCACTAGCAGTAATTTTGTTTACACTGTATGTATCTTTAACTTATATGCAAGGTGAAGTTAACATTTCTCTTAAATCTGGTGCAAATGTATTGCAGTCAATACTATGACTTGTGAAGAATTTATTTGAGTGAAATCTTGTTTGTGATTGGATGAAGGTTGTGTACCTTAATTATGTTTTAATTTGTGTTCTAGCATTATTTGTTATGTGCTTGCCTTATATTACTTATATTTTTGTCATTTATCCTCAGCATAATTTAGATTTAATTTGAAATTATCACCTTCATGTGAATTATTTACTGTTTCTACTCTAGTCCGAGCTCTTAAAATATTTTTCTTTTATGAAGTCAGTTGAGTTTACTATAGTCTCCACTGAATAAATATATACTTTATGTAGATTAGATTTGAGTATATACTATAGTTCGATGAATAAGATGGAAACAAATACAGCATTAATTATATTGGTATATTATGTATGTTTAATTTGACTCAGGTTTCAGGGTAAATTATTTTAAAAATAGTTTTTCTAATTTAGTATTTTAGCTTTAAATGAAGAATTCTAGGTGAAATAAGCTGAATTAGTGAATTTTACATTTGTGGTTAATACTCAATAACTAAAGATTGACCCTAATTTCCATGCTTTTGCTGTTTTGTGTTAAATTTATGTTAAGCTATACAAACAGCAGGATGAAGAGAGAAACTGTGGTTATCACAGACTGCTTTAAAAAGACACTTTCAGTAAAGTGCAATTTTAATTGCTAAAATATCATATTGCAGTTTCTTGTAATTTGGATTATTGTTTTTAAGAAACAGGAGTTAGTAACTTTAACTGATCCCATTTAGTAACTTACCATAGTTCAAATGATAATGTGGCTCAATTCACATTAGTTGTCTTTTTTATTTTTGTTTATCATAGCTGTTTGAAGAAACTGTAAAGTAGAAAACACTGACTGAACTTGAAACATTTTCCTAAGAGACTCAGATTGTACTGTTACTTGTTATCTTTGTGTGCAGTGGAGTATATAAATATTTTGAAATTTGGAAACTTTTGTCAACTTCCCTGACTGGTTAACAGATCCATCAGTGGTCACATGGTCTTGTCATGTTAGTAAAGGAGGAAGATGGGATGTACATATAGGTGTATTTTCTCACAAAATGAATCTAGTAATAACAATTTATTATACTCACCTGTTCTTCCATAGTGCAATAGGATGAAAATGTGTAATGTTTATGTTCTAAGTGAGGTGGGTAATCAGGAACTTAATTTCTAAGCATGTGTTTTTCTTTCATAATTTCATGTGTAATGATCAGATCTCATCGTTAAATTTAATATTTCAGTTGGATTGAACCAATTTTCCAAAATGGTCATCTATAATTTTTTCAACTTTTGACATTGAATATTTGACAGCCATTTTGGAAAATTGGCTTGATTTAACCAAAAATCAAAATTTTGACCACTGATATTAGACTCCAAATTTCCATAGAAAAACCAAGGCTTATTTACTATTATAAATTTTAACCAAATTTTAGTGCCTAATCCTTGTTATATGAATGAAAAGAAACACATAAAAACAGCTAATTCAACTGAACAATAAGAGTGCAAAGCATAAAAACCGTCTCTGAAACATTTACAATACACGACACAATATATAAATTATTTCATTTCAAAACTTTTTTATATATATTATACAGAATTGCAGTTTAAAATTTGTAAAAACTACAGTAAAATACTTTAAAATTATTTTTCTTACATTTAAAAAAAAAAAATAATAAAACATTTGTGTATAACTTGGACCTAATATGCTTAACTTTTTTTTCTACTACCTCCAGAAGAAAAGCTATTTGGTAGAAATGTGTCGTTGACTATACAACTAATTGATTTGGTTGACTTGTATAGTTTGTGTGGGTTTTTAAAGATCTAATTGTCTACATTATATTGTTATTTTGTTTTCAAATTAGCATTTGTTTCGATAACACCTGGATAAACATTTCTTGTTATCATTTAATATAATAGAGATAGAATTTTCTAAATATCTGATGGTCTTTTATTTATTTGTGGTTATGTTGTTTTTAAAAAGAATCTTGCACTACCAGTGATGTTTGCTATATTAAATAAGAATCTCATTATTACACTGTTATTAATGAAAACATTGTTACAATTTTTTTCTCAATACTATAATTACTAATAACTTTTATAAATGAATATGTTTTTGCATTTATGTTTCATCATTACAGATATTTTTTAATTTACAGTTTTATAGTACAGTAATTACATTTATACTTTACTGATGAATCTTTGCCATAACACCTTTATCAATGTGAATATCGTTATACATGTTTTAGCACTTTTATCAGTACATATCTTTCTACTAATGTTTTTTTATAATGGCAATATCTATGTTGTATTTAATATAACATTTACAAGCATATAAAGAATGAAGGATATGGCATATTTATTGCTGTTAACGAGAGTTACAGATGTGCATAACCATGTGTTCAGTTAACTACACAAATTAGTGTGTTCATATTTTGACTGTGTATCATATTTTTCTTATATGCTACAATATAAAGATACATTACCAAAGATGTATATTAGAAATATAATTTTTTTTTTTTAATTTCTTAATTTATAAAGAATATTTTTAGTTACTGTTCTACAAATAATCTACCTCTTATTATAATTAATTTCATTAGGGAAGTTTATGATAATTAGGACATGACATGTTAATAATGAATGATAGGCAAAATAATAAAAGTACCTTGCTGATCCTACATCATTATTTTAAGTGTGATCCTAGAAACCCATAGCTTTATTTTAGGTATAACTTAAATATATATCAGATCCAGTACATTTGTAACCAGTTGATTCCATTTAATTTAAAAGTATGATTTAATCTTATTTATCGAGACTTTTATAAGCTTGGGGCCAAGTTGGATTCCATTTTTCTCTACATATATTTTATTTGATCTTTTGCTCCTTTAAGGTATACAAATGTATATATCATCTATAGTAAACGTGCATCAGATCCTCAAGTTTAAATATATGTATGTCAGTATCACCTAACATATCAAGAGTTCAAAGATAATACCTGGTTTAAATGTGTATATCAGAAGAATTATTAATCATTTTTCAGTTTGATGTGCAATCAAGTAGCTAAATTTATCCACAGGGTTTTGTCATTGACAATCATTTTATTTTTTCTTCTTCCTCAGCTTCTTATGTATTTTTGATGCTGGATTAATGAATCTCAATGATATTTGAAGGATGTCACAGATGCCCTAATTTGTTCTTAAATGATTATTTCTTACGAACAGTCTTGTTTGTATGTACACCCTATTAACACTGAAGACAAACCTGACTGACTGATGGACTGATATAATACTTTTACATGTTTATTACTTTATATCTTGTGAAGCTTTGGACTTTGTGGACACACTCTTTGTATTTGTTTGACTGAATTGAATGAAGCTCTGTTTATATGGCAGAATTTGTATAGACAGTTTGTTGGTAGTTTTAATTAATGCACTCTTACCATGTATATCAAACAATGCACTCTTACCATGTATATCAAACAAAGATATAACTATAAAAGTTTCACTGAGAATGTTTTCTGCTATTGGAGAATTTATCATATTTGTCTAACCTGCTACATTTCACTTAACCCATTTTTATGGACAACCAAACTGTTGAACAATTATAAGATGAATTATTTTATAAATTACAATTTTTATTATTTCATTTTAACAGGTTACTGAGTTATTGAATTATTTAGGATAATTAGTCCGAATTGAGTTATGAAAATCAAGAATTGCATACTGGTACATATATTTGAAAGCCTTTGAATTTGATAACTGGAAATATATTACTAATAATATATATATGTTTGCATTTATTTATCAGTGGTATATTCATACCATTATGACATAATAATGAATTAGTTAATTTATTTAATAACAACCACATACTGTTGTTATAAATACAATTTTAAGCATGTTTAAACAAACTAACCCTATTACAAGAACATTTGACACTATATTTTTAGAATGATATAATTAAGTTATATCAAAATTGTTAGATATAAACTAACATAATGCATTCTTAATACCGGTAAGCACCAACAAGATATGTCTTACTTCAATTAGTGACATAACATATAGGTAGATATATTATGGCTAATTTAGTTTTATTAGCAAATGTGTTATATATATAACATATAAAATATAGTGTCAAATGTTCTTGTAATAGGGTTAGTTTGTATATCTCTCTCTCTCTCTCTCTCTCTCTCTCACACACACACTGTCTCAAAACTATATCTCTCTCACTTTTTGTTTTTTCTTTCTCTCCTAAGCATATGTCTGTTTCTCTTTCTCTCCAATTCACAGTTCTTGTTGATACGATTGGACAAAATTCAGTTGAACCTTGTTTTTTCTTACACCTGATATATATTATATTAATCATTCAGCTTTTGTGTTAATTAGCATTAACCAGCCAGCAAATTAGATTGGATCTTATAAATCCAGTTACACACATTAAGTGCTGGACAGCTCCCATACAATACTGAATATATCATATACATGGACATATAGTTATCAATCGGTATTAACCAGTTATGATACTAAAGTTGAATTTTATGTATCAAGTTACACCCATTGTATATTATTGCATCTTTGCTAGTCTGCATTACTACTAACATACATATAACTATTTAAAAAAACTAAAGATTTCAATCAGTATTAACCAACCAAGTATCAGTTATGTTTACTACCTCCAGTTAATTACTGCACTTAAAATTTCAGACACAAAAACATATGGTTTTCATATGTCCATAACAAATGTTCTACATGAAAATAAGCTAACATATGTTTCCAAACATGAAAAACATGTTTCACATTTCTGTTTCTCACATGAGCTACTTTTGTAGATTCACATTCAAACTGAACCTGTTATGCATAATTATATTGACATTTCTATTTAATACTTGTTAAATATATTCTTTACATTATTACGATTTTTATGTCTAACTAAAACATTTTATATATGTTCTGTTTAATGTAACATATGTTTAACATGTTGGTTACCACATGTTTGACATGTTAAAGATACATTAACCTATTTTGTTAAACATAATTATGAGGCTGTTTTTCTGTGTACTAATATACATTACTAATCACAAACATACAGTTCCTTTTCCAACCAGTATTAAACCAACGATGCACAAACTATTGTTTATGGCAGCTTATAGATGTGTACATGTTACAGTATATACTGGCGTGTTGAATAATAAACAATATGGTCCCTTAATGTGTGCTTGTGATGTATGTGTGCAAATGACGTGACAAATTTAACTAAAATATGTTAAACATTGTTTACCAATTTTGACATCTGATTTATTCAAATTTAATAGTTCAGTTACGCAAATCTAATATTTCATTTATGCAAATTGAAATTTTACTTTAACATGTGCAAACGTTTATTTGTTTGCTTGGTCTAGTCTGTCCACTTTGATTTATCATAGCTCCATTCCAATATTGAGATTGACATTTTTCTGTTTGTAAGTGACTGATATGGCATAAATAGGAACAATTACTGGTGTTCAGCAAGACATTAAAGTAGTATTCTCAAAGTCTAGTGTTTCACTACTAATAATGGGATACATAAAATTATTATTAAAATATTTTTTCACAAAGGTAATAAATAGAATATCAAATGCGCTACCGGTACCATTTATTATCAGATCAAAAGCTCGTTTAATATCCTGTGTGTATGTAATTTTTGATATCTTTGTTTTTAAAAATATTGTTATAAAATGTATTTTAAATATAACTGTGCCATACATTGATTGAAACATTTTCAACTGCAGGTTTTCATTGATAGCAATGTATTTGACCTCTAAATGTATTTAATTTGAATATTAACCTCTTTACATGGTCAGAAGTCAAAATTGTAATGTCACAACTTGACCCTCATCAACAATTGATTCTCATACTTTAAAAAAAAATTAATTGCTAAATTATCATACCGTTACAGTTCTTTTTTTTACTTTTAAAGTACGTTTGTCTTATAATGAGCTGTTGTAAATAATTTTGTGTGATTTCAATTCGTATTTGTAAGAAAATCTTGTGAATTAACAATTTGTAATTATATTTAATATAAGTTATTAACATTTAACTTAATTACAAAAATCTTTGTAATTCCTACTACACATGATTACAACTTTTCCTGAAGAACAATCTTGAAAGGATTATGAAAGAAAATGGATTTATTGCATAATTTGCCTTCAAGAAGCCAATTGCAAAAATAACAAACACACATAAACCCCTCCCAATAATATGTGGTTATACTAATTAAAAGTTCCAATCCTTTAATTTAAGTTTTCATTATGTTTTCATTTTGTAAATATTACAATAATGAAAACAAGTTTATCTGGATACTTGTTTTATGTGCAATCATTTACAGTCTGAAAGCTTCATGAACCTATCCTATATATTTACTAATAACAGTAATCTTAATTTACTTAAAAGAAAATACAATTTTTTAAATCTTTGTATAATAGTGTACATTTTTTATAAATGTTTTAGAATCTCAACATTTCCATACTACTGTTTTAGAATCTCAGCTTTTCTTCAAATTGTTTTAGAATCTCAATATTTACAAACAGTATGTTATATCTTTTTGATCATTTAGTGTGATGCAATGTGGTTTTATTAACTGTTGAATCTCATATTGTAATGTGTTGTTTTGTGTTTAAATTTATAAATGGTTTACTTGTGTTTGTGTAACTGATATATTTGTATCTGATCAGTAATT
The DNA here is from genome assembly GCA_032355785.1 of Symmetromphalus regularis. NCBI lineage: Eukaryota > Metazoa > Mollusca > Gastropoda > Neomphalida > Neomphalidae > Symmetromphalus > Symmetromphalus regularis. Next base: position 2,754 of record JAULBS010014555.1, on the reverse strand, counting down.
AAATTTATTTCTCAAAACAATTGTTTGTTTTGTTTTTTGTTTAAATTTTATAACAACGCTTTGATTCACCGAGATGTTATAATACATGTATGCAACAAAGTGCACATCAAACATTTCTGGCTGTGATCTAGTTGAGATGGTAAAGTATTTGAGATGATTTTGTCATGATTGAAGCCTCATTAGACTCATTCTCATATTGAAATTTCCCCATCCCAACCAGTGCTCCACAACTGATGTATCAAAGAATGGTATGTGCTGCCTGTCTCCGAATATGCATGTACAAGATTATTATAATGGAAAAATATAGTGTTTTGTTTGAAGACTGTCAGAATTACCAAATGTTTGACATCCAATTGCTGATGATCAATAAATCAATGCACTCTGGATATCTAGTATCATTAAACTAAAAACAGAGAGCCAGATTACCACCTGATTGTCAGATACCATTTATCTCGAGAGAATTGCCAAATGCATCTAACTAGAAAAGAAAAGAGGAACCAGTTATAAACAATTTTAAATGGGATGCAAGATAAATGGTATCTAATAAACACAAATGTAGAAAACAATTTGTGACGTTCTCTAAAACATCTTTCTCAGATAAGGTATTTATAGATATTGCTCATTTGTATTACAAAACAACTAATGTGTCAGCAAATTAACAATTTTTTGTTTTAAACATTTTTTTTAAGGATTTGTGTAACAGGTTAGTACACTTGATTTGACTGGATATCATTTATTCTATAACTCATCTAAAACGTTTTGAAACAATTTGTAGATAAATTGTGTCTACTAGGCAATGGATATTGATCTCTGTATTAAAAGAAATAATGTAAAATTATTTTTTGAAGATACACTACTACTTCATTGCCTATCTTGAAAAATAAAATAAACTGCTTAACATAACACGATTCAATGCCAGTTCCATGGTTTTTCAAAGAAGAGGGGTGGTGACTAATTGTTATTAAATCATTTATAAAATAATTTTTAAAATACATTGAAATTGCATGTTCTGTTTTATTTCTGAAAAGATTTAGCATCATATGTTTTCTACCATCCTCTTAAGGCATAATCCCTTAGAATTTAAGGGGCTTTGTAATCTAGATATTGATTACGAATGAAACTTACATGTATTTGTTGTACTAAATCTAGTTTTCATATCACGCAAGACATTTTAACTGAACCATGGCATAGGGAATTCCATGTCGAGTGGATCAATTTTTTTCACATTTAAAATTTCAAGATCGGAACTCCTCGTGGGGCAAAATAATTTGGTACAAAAATGTTTTGCAGCTACTAAAATATTCAGAAGTTTTAAAATAACGGCTAATGGGGGAATAGCAGTCACATGACTCGAAATATGTAAGTCAAACATTCAACAGAAAAAAAAAGTTTTGTTTTATCTTTTTATTTGTCCGTGAGCATAATTCATTATTCTTTTTAAAATATTGATAATAAACAAGATGCAGTGGTTATGTAAGCAGTTGGATGAAGTATTTCTATGGACAAATCAAATGTTGGAAATTAATTAGGTCAAGGGTCCGTGGGAGTATGCGTTTAATGCCCATGTCATTATCATATTCTGAGATCGAGCCACGCTGGAAGTCTACATTAAAAAAAAAAGATTATGAAATATCTTGATTACAGAAGCATATTAATTTATAAATGTCTTGTTGTATTTGCAAAGTGTATAAATATATTGTATTAAATAATAGGACATCTTATAACTTTTAAGGGTCAAACTAGTTTACTTTTAAATGATTCTATAAAGATATACTGCTGCTTTGCAATCAAAACGGAAGTTAGAAACAACTCTTGTAGACTCCAATTTCCATTTGCTTTCATCAGTGAAACAAGCACCCAAACAACGTGTCGCATTCACCAACACACCACCTGAAAAAAAGTTATTCCTTGTGTTCATTGTCAAGTATTTAACAGTATATCTAAAATAAACATGTTAATGCTTTATTCATTGCCAAGCATTTAATAGTACATCTGAAATAAACATGTTATTGCTTTATTCATTGCCAATTAGTTAACTACATCTGAAATAAATATGTTAATGCTTTATTTATTGCCAATTAGGGGGAGCCTAAACACCGGATAGGAGAGGAAAGGAGCCAGAAATGGGCGGAAAGGAGTGGAAAGAGACCAAAAAATGGCAGAAAGAGACAAAATGAGGCGGGAAAAGATGAGAAAACGGTAAAAATACGATACATTAAGGTAAAAAAAATTAGAAAAGAGACGAAAAGTAGGAAATACTTGTATTAAAGCTGACAGTATTTTCGCAATGTTCCATAAATCAAAGGTGTCGAATTAATACAAAGAATTAGCTTACGTAACCGTATCAAGAGTGGTCATGCATGGTATAAGAGAGAGGTTAGTGTTAGTTGGAGACACGGAACTCTCTGGCGCCACACTAATTCCTCATCACTCAACCTGTTATATAAGAAAAGTCTGTTAATTATAATCAGTAGATCTGTGGTTCATATGTAATTCTAGGACATGCCTTGTTATATTAGTATGTTTAACGTTAATTGGGTATCTTTTATTTAAAAAATCAGCTTATGTCATTAGGTTTTGGTAATTTATGGGAATGTCAACCTTTTGTAAATAACAAATATTTTTTACCATTAATTAAATTACGTCATTTTGATCAGGCTAAACAGTATTTATTTAGTATGTTATATAATTCCCCTAAGTGTATTTTATATAAACATCTGGTAGTTTGAGTTTGTTTACAATATTATTTGCAAA
>JAULBS010014544.1:0-10990 GCA_032355785.1 Symmetromphalus regularis | reverse complement strand
ATTACCAAACGGCATTCCTTAAAAACTACTCTACTACCGATCATCTATTTAGTATTCACTCCTTGATAGAAATCTTAAAACATAGGAAAAGCAAACTATATTGTGCCTTTGTCGATTTCCAAAAAGCTTTTGATATAACACCCAGAACCTGCTTGTGGCAAAAATTATTAGATAATAATTTAAATGGAAATTTAAAAATATATATATTCACCAAATGTATCAAAGTATTAAATCTTGCATATATACCAACAATGTATACTCGGAACTATTCTCATGCAATATCGGAATGCGACAAGGTGAACATTTGTCACCTGTTTTATTTTCACTAAACTAAATGACCTAAAAATATACCGTTTTAGTCAGAACTGTATTGGAGTTTATTCTGTTACTGACGATCTCGATACCTTTCTGGAAGCAGGTATTTACTTGCTTTGTCTTTTATACGCGGACGACACTGCCCTTTTAGCAACGAACGCATATGACTGACAAAATACCCTTAACATGTTTCATCAGTATTGTAATAAATGGAAACTTGAAATTAATGGTGATAAAACTAAAATTTTAATATTTAATGGCATAACCAATGATTATAAGAAAACATTTACAATTGGTAATAAAGTTCTCGAAAATGTTAAAGAGTACAAATATAAAGATTTAACGTTCAATAAGCAAAACAAATTTAACAACAAGAAAAACTTTAACCCAACAAGCTACAAAAGCAATGTATTTCATTTTATCAAAATCTAAAGATAACAGTCTATCAGTAGAATGTAAGTGAAAATTGTTTGACTCTATGGTACTACCTATCCTTTTATATGGATGAGAATTATGGGGTTATGAAAACACCGACATTATCGAAAACATACATATAAACTGTATGAGACGCCTTCTCCCTGTTAAAAAAGGTACACCGATATTTATGTTATACGGAGAACTAAGACGTAGACCTCTTAAAATGATTATTAAAACCCAAGTACCCTTAGATTTAAAGAATTATTGACAAATAAGAAATTAGGAATGCTAAGAAAAGTATGCAAATTAATTAAGGAAATTAATGTTAAAAGATGATAGCTTTTTGTATTATATTCAGTACTACTGACTTATTTATATTTATATATATGTATTATTCTATTGTTCAGCTCGAGTATTGCATTATTTATACATATTATACTATTTATTATTCTCCTGTAAACCCTGTCCTATCTTGTCATGTAAAATATATTATACATGTTTCCACATATACCGTTTACAAAGGCCAAACAATCTTTTCTATAACAATATTATTATTATTTAAACCCAAGCTATTTGAATTATACTCACTACTACTGAATCAATATACATATATATAAACATATATTATATATTATTTTATTGCAGCTCGTGCATTGCATTATTTATATTTATTATATTATTTATTATTCTCCTATAAACCCTGTCCTATCTTGTCATGTAAAACATATTATTCATGTTTCCCCATATGCCGTTGGCTTACAGCCTGGGAGTAATAAAATTCTGTTCTATTCTGTAACATTTACAATTACATCCACTAATCTATTACTATTACAGTTACGACTACACCCATTCCATTACTATCACAATAACGCCTACATTATATTACTATTACGATTACATCCACTACACTATTACTATTACGATTACCACCACATCTACTATACCGTTACTGTTAATACAACTTCTGTATTACAATTGTATGTTGATATTACCACAATACAATACAAACTATATTACTATTAGATACATAATACAACTTTTATAATGTTTATATAGTAATTAATATAACTACTATCTCTACCACCACTACTTCTAATGTTGCTGCTATTACTACTTATAACTTACCTAGGAAGTTAATATCATATAAACGCTATACGTGTATTGTTAATAAAGAAGTACAACGGAACTCGACCGATTTTCTGATGTGTATGAATTACAGGTATATTGACAATGTAGGTATACATGTATACTAACAATGTACATTTCATGACCCGGTAATATGGCGATCCTTTGATCGGATTATCTTCCGTAGAAAATGGCAACATAGATAAAACTCGGGTTTCAATAAAATGTCGACTTTGATGTATTATTTAGACAGGTTATAAAGTAACCGTAGCGAGATAGGTGTTTTGTTAAACACCAAAAATAAATAAAAATTAAAAATCGTTTTCTAATTGCATAATTAAAACATGTAACCAGTAACCTAGGTTATGTCAACTAGTTCGAAATGACTCGAATATTAAGCCCATGTTTATTGTTTGCTATACAGTGGCTGATAAAGGGGGTCCTAGGGGCTCGGCCCCTCCCCTAAATTTTGCGATTTAAATAGCATTTAAATAATATTATTTTTATTATTTTCTTTGTCCCCCCCCCCCCGCCCCCGAAATGGATTTTCTGAATCCGCTACTGCTATGCATGTATAATGTAATCATTTCTAAAAAAGTATCTCTGTACATGACAAAATCCAAGGGATAACAGAAAACCCATGAGAACTGTTGTTATTGAAGTGACGAAGTTAAGTATAGGAGAAAAATTTATTTTGTGTAAGACAGATATATATTTTTAATAATGTATTAATAACGTAATTTGATCTTTAACTATACACCACAAGCAATACTATAATGTGTACGCTTGTATAAAGCCAACAGAACACAACAACCACCCTAAACAAAACAAATTAAATTAACAAACAACAACAACCAACAATAAAAAATAACTGAAAAACAACATTGTACTGAAGAAAAGGTACCATAGAATACTATTTCATCCAATGAAAACGAGTCTTAAAATGTATATTAACGTTTTATCGGACAGCAACGTATCCCTCAAATTCTAAAACAAATAAACATAAAATGCCCGTGGGAGCCGGGGGAGCTGCGTGTGTGGGGTGGGAGTGGGAGTGGGGGGTGGCCTGTTTTTATTTCGAGTATAGACACGCGGTTTCACACAACACATTTTATACACACATAAAAATGAGTCCCCTACTTTGAAAATGAGCCCCACCCCACTTTGAAAATCCGTCCTACGAGCCAGTATAATGAAAGACTGCCAGGCAACAATTTAATACATAACCCACCAAAGCTTGCACTTGATGTAACATTAGGCGTGTTTGTTAAAATCTAGCGTGTAACTTAAAAGACACTAGCATTGATGACCCCCAAATGTTGCTCGAACTTAAATAAACTGATTGAGATTATAATTTATATATGGATTTTCTTTGTGTTTGTCCATGTACTCCAGAAAGCCTCTGAGACATTTTAACTCGATTGCTATTTTTCTTCATATGGGGTTAGAATGTCATTAGAAGTTCGTCTGTAAACATATCGCTGTACAGGGTGAAATATTGTTATCCTAGATCTCAAGAACAAATACAGTGTAATATATTGCAATCGCCGGACTTTCAAAACAAGTACACTGTAATATATTATCACTGAACTTTGAAAAACAATTACAATGTAATATTGTTAGACATTCAGAACAAGTACAATGTAATATATTGATATAACTAAACTTTGAAAACAATTACAATGTAACATATTGCTATCACTAGACTTTAAAAGCAGTTACAATGTAAAATATTGCTATCACCAGATTTTAAAAACAATTACAATGTAATATATTGCTATCACCAGACTTTAAAAACAATTACAATGTAATATATTGCTATCACTAGACTTTAAAAAACAATTACAATGTAACATATTGCAATCACTAGACTTTAAAAAACAATTACAATGTAACATATATCTATCACCAGACTTAAAAAAAACAATTACAATGTAACATATTGCTATCAATAAACTTTTTAAATAATTACAATGTAAAAAATTGCTATCATTAGACTTTAAAAACAATTACAATGTAACATATTGCTATCACCAGACTTGAAAAACAATTACAATGTAATATATTGCTATCACTAGACTTTAAAAGCAAATACAATGTAACATATTGCTATCACTAGACTTTAAAAACAATTACAATGTAACATATTGCTATCACCAGACTTTAAACACAATTACAATGTAATATATTGCTATCACTAGACTTTAAAAACAAATACAATGTAACATATTGCTGTCACCAGACTTTAAAAACAATTACAATGTAACATATTGCTATCACCAGACTTTAAAAACAATTACAGTGTAACATATATCTATCACCAGACTTTAAAAACAATTACAATGTAACACACTGCTATCACCAGACGTTAAAAACAGTTACAATGTAACATATTGCAATCACTAGACTTTAAAAAACAATTACAATGTAACATATATCTATCACCAGACTTCAAAAACAATTACAATGTAACATACTGCTATCACCAGATTTTAAAAACAATTACAGTGTAACATATTGCTATCACCAGACTTAAAAAACAATTACAGTGTAACATATTGCTATCACCAGACTTTAAAAACAATTACAATGTAATATATATTGCTATCACCAGACTTTAAAAACAATTACAATGTAACATATATTGCTATCACCAGACTTTAAAAACAATTACAGTGTAACATATTGCTATCACCAGACTTTAAAACAATTACAATGTAATATATTGCTATCGCCAGACTTTAAAAAACAATTACAATGTAATATATTGCTATCACCAGATTTTAAAAACAATTACAATGTAATATATTGCTATCGCCAGACTTTAAAAAACAATTACAATGTAATATATTGCTATCGCCAGATTTTAATAACAATTACAATGTAATATATTGCTATCACCAGATTTTAAAAACAATTACAATGTAACATATTGCTATCACCGGACTTAAAAAACAATTACCGTGTAACATATTGCAATCACTAGACTTTCAATAAACTTTTAAAATAATTACAATGTAAAAAATTGCTATCATTAGACTTTAAAAGCAATTACAATGTAACATATTGTTATCAATAGACTTTAAAAAACAATTACAATGTTATATATTGCTATCACTAGACTTTAAAACAATTACAATGTAATATATTGCTATCACCAGACTTTAAAGACAATTACAATGTAACAACAAGGTGAATAGTATTGTTGTATACATACATGTACATAAAAAATAGATGATATATGCTATTTGCTTTAGTGCATCGCCTGCTAAGAAACCATTAAGTGTATGCATGACGGAATTAATCTACGTATTATTACCTGAAATTAACTAACATAGGTACTCATGATGCACTTACGTGGCAGCACCACAAACCTGTGCAAGATTTATTCTTTGTTTATTTCTCTGTTCGTGCTTGTTTTCGTAATTATATCCAATTAAAGTTCAAGCACGCTGTCCTGGACACACAACTCAATTTCCTGTGCTGCCATTCAGGACAGATATTAGTGTTAATAGGAGAGACGAAACCCGCTGCCACCACTTTACTGCAGCTACTCTTACTAATCAGCAGCAAATGATATTTTACATGCGGCTTTTTATAAACAAGTTATGGGTAAGTGGTGTACCACTGACCACTTGCTCTGGGTTTAAGGAAGTACTGAGGTTAAAATCTCATGCTTCGTCTGAGGTTTGATCCCAGTACCTACCAGACGAGATACCACTGCACCACCGGAGCCGGTATAAAGATTTATTAGTAACTACTCCATTTCAAATTACCCTCTTCTGACGTAGTAATTATATCAATTTTATTATATTTATTTGTTTGTTTATTTGTTTAACAAATAAGGCAAAGCTGTAGAATACACTCACTAGCAACTGACAGGGCCTCAAGGATTTGTCTATACATTACTTGGACTTTGATTTGTACGAGGATAGGGTTTTTAATGCGATAACAATTTTGTTTTAATGATTTTTTTTTATGGGCTCATTATTGGTCAATCACAAACCGCTTGACCTGTAATAAGTGTTGTTGCTATTATAAATCAATTCTTTAAAACGAATAACATACTTTTTGTACATACCATGTATTTTCAACTTTATAAATCACCATACTATTTGCTTCGATAGTTCTACTGTATAGAAGTTATACAACCATAGCAAATTCACGTACATACATGCCAAAGTTTTCTTACAAAAAGAATGTTGTCCTGGCAGAGGTAATAACGATTTAATGTAGATCAAAGAACGTGCTATGGCCAGTAGTCCATACAGAGATATGTGCCATGTAATGACCTTACATTGTTTCCATATTTATGCATGAACAACCTATCGAAATATACGTTAAGACTATGCTACATAAAATTTATTATAGCATTATCTTCGCGTAATTTGTTTTGCGTTGTTAATTGAAATACAAGAATTTCTTTAGTTCTCAATGACACCTGCGTTACTTGCTATTTTGTATCAATGTATTTTATTATATAAACCTTTTCTTACTGAATCAGTCAATCATTAATGCTTTCGGGGAACTTCCTTTCATCTTTATGGACACCAAATTCACTTTTGTTGCAATATTATTACACCCGGCATACTTTTATTGGTCAATCACAAACCGCTTGACCTGTAATAAGTGTTGTTTGACCCAGTTTTGTTACTTTCTTTTCATTTTTTAGTGTATCAACGATTCTCCTGATTTGTTACACATCAAAGGTAATCAAAATTTCTAAGCATTCCAAACTGTGGCATTATATTCGTTGGAGAAATAAATAAATTATATATTTTTGATATATAAATCATACTCTTCAAAAAAGTCGAGGAACCTGAAATATTAATATTAATATCAACTATTAGAGCGAACATTCTTATTAAGAGTTCCCTGCATTTTTTGAAGTATATACATACATGCAGATTTAGAAGTGATAAAAGGATGATCCTCCTATTTTTTATATTTTTGTTTTTTTTAGTTATATAATAGGCAGTGGTTAAGCTGTCGGATCAAATCTCTGTCGAGGCATGGGTTTTTTAATTTTAGCATCGATTCCATACCATAGTGATTGTGCGCAAGGCTCAGAGGTAAGTGTATGCCACTTACACCAACCAGTGGTCTACAACTGGTTTATCAAAGGCCGTGCTATCTTGTCAGTGGGATAGTGCATGAAAAGGATATCTTGCTTGTTATGGATAAGAGAAGCCGCATTAGTGTGGCGGCAGCTGGTTTTATCTATCCTACTAACACTAACTTCTGTCCTGGGCAGACAGTACAGGAAGCTGAGTTCAGGACAGCTTGAACCTTAATTGGATATAAGTATGAAAATATGTAAAGCCATCCAAACTTAATTACATACGCCCCCCCCCAACTATTTTGATATACTACAGATCCATCCCTGATAACTGTAAAACATTATTCCAAGAAATAAGCCTACTAAAGGTTCTTGTTTTTTTCTTATGTAATAATGCATTATTATTTCATTAAAATATCTTTAAATATTTTGTCCGTACTCCTGAATTTCTTGTTCGTTTGCAATTAACGGTCTGTTTGCCTTGGTACAAAACTCCATAGAAATTGTATCCATGCGCTTTACCCGCACTAGAAATAATAGGCACGTAACTGAATACTTTGAAACCACACCACACATATGTTAAAACCATGTATGTGTTAAAACCATATTACCGTTTGCATTAATCAGACCGTAGGGTGGGCAGTTCTAAAGATTTTTGATAGGATAAGGAACACATTCCTTTGTGGAACAAATTACTAATAGGACAATGCACACCTTTCCAGTTCAATTCACTGTTGGTATGTAGGGACGAACAAAAGGTTGAACAACAGGAATACCGGCCTCCGTGGCGCTATGGTTAAACTATCGGACTCGTGGCTGGTAGGTATTGGGATGAAATCTCAGTCAAGGCATGGAATTTTTAAATCTCAGTATCAGCTCCAACCCAGAGTGAGTGCTCTGCAAAGCTCAACGGATAGGTGTATACCACTTAAACCGACCAGTGGTCCAAGTGTGAGTGTGGTGGCAGCGGGTTTCGTCTCTCCTACTAATACTAACCTCTGTCCTGGACAGACAGCACAGGAAGCTGAGGTGTGTGCCCAGAATAGCGTGCTTGAACCTTAATTGGATATAAGCATGAAAATAAATACAAGGTCTCGAAGTTAACATTTTAAGACTGAAGCACTGTGCGATTAGGCTATAGTAGAAACAATAGGCGTAAAATATTTATTTAATGAGCAAAAACTTTTGACTAATAAAATACAGAAATAACATTATTTTATTACACATATTCTGTAAAATAAATACATCCAACCAACCATGTATGGAACATTTTTTTCTGAAATAAATATACATCACCTGCACTACTAGGGTTCTCAGTGGGGTAGGATGGCTAGTCATCAGTGCCTTTGATTTGTCTAGCATTGTTGTCATAAATGGCAAGAAAAGTAAAGTAAATTTTGTTTTATTTAATGGCACCTCTAGAGCAAATAGATTTTGTTTATCTTTTCTGCTATTGGACATCAATCAAATGGTCGTTCTGACTTACTTATTTTTAGAAGAAACCCACTGCTGCCACATGGGCTACCCTTTCCGATAAGCAGCAAGGTGTCTTTTATATACACCATCCTACAGAAAGGACAGCACATACCACAGCCTTTGATAAACCAGTTGTGGACCACTAGTTGGAATGGAAGATAGCCCAAACTGCAATTGGGTCCACTGAGAAGGATCGATCCAATGACCATTTGTTTCACAGTCAGACACGCTACTGTTTGAGCTACATCCCGCTCCCTAAATGGCAAGAATGCATTTAATTTATTAAGTTTAGAAATGGCATCGGTGTTTCTAGTATTATGTCTGATAATATTATGTTTCCAGTTATTATTATCCTTAATGGCAATTCTACCAAGATTACCTTTAACTTGTTACTGTTTAAATATTATTTTTTATTATTATCATTATTTTATTATTATCATTATTATTTTAATATTTTTATTACTACATTGTATTATTATCATTATGATTATTACTACCATTACTTTTACAACTACATGTACTATTATCATAAGTATTATTATTATTAATAAATTTTTTTATTTTTTTTTATTTATGTATTTATTTTTATTATTATTATTATTAATTTATTTATTTTATTTTTTTGTCAGATGGTAAACAAATCACTAGAACGCAGGGTTGATGATCTTGAAAACCGTTTGTTCAAAGAACAAAGTGAGTGTTGAAATTGTGCAGCACAGCCCACCTGGCAATGAATATTTGTCCAGATTAACAAAGTGCCACATTAGACAGTGTCATAATATTAAAATACTACTGATTAGGGGTGTAACAATATGGCCAGTAATACAGTTTGATTAATTACCAAGATGTGATAAAGTCATATTTTGATACTACCGTATCTTACTAATTACTAAACATATTTCAGACAGGCTAACCTGTACCAGTTTCTGATGAAAAAAGACAATATGTAGATACAGAAGATTTATATGTTTTAATTAAGTTTTTAAGTTAAATTTTTATAACCTACTGTCATAAGTCATAGGTTTTATAAGATAATTTAGATGAATACTTATTAGATATATCACGATACACGAAACTATATCATGGTATGTATTGCACTCTGCAAGTATTACAATATACCGGTATATCGTTGCACCCCTACTACTGATATATTTTATGGTAGACATACAAGAATCATTTCACAATATGATACATCAGTGACTAAAATTATGTTCTTAACTTGACAATTAACTAATAATAATACCATTATTATTATACTAAAAATAATAATAGTTAATAATAATAATAGATTTTTAAAATTTATGTTTTTATTTACTGACTGAACCCCCAGCACAAAAGTAAACATCGGCTATTGGGTCACTAATAATAATTGATTAATTTCATTTCTTTTTTCTTTCTTCATCCCACCTATAAGTCGATCACCCTTAATATATAACCTATAACAATTAATGCTTAAATCTCAACTTATTGGTGAGTTTGTACAGTACTAAAAATAATAATAATCTTTACTTTAACTATTAGCTAATGAAAATAATAGTTAGTATTAACACAACTTAGCACTTATTTTGTACTGCCAGTGTCAACCCCTGCAATTAAGAAAATGTCCACGGCAAAATAAATGCTGTGGAGAAATAGTGTCCTCAGCATTTTCCACTGCAATTTTAGTTTAAATTATACTTTATTTTTAATAATAAGAAAAAAAGATACCATGAAAAAAATCTAATTTAGTCTGTGGCCAAAAAATCAGAAAATGAAAAACTCTGGCAATCTCGACGGCAATGCCAATTGCCATGGGCTGTATCAGGGTTTGCAGTATATAAACAGAATATGCTCAACTTAATATCATCACAACTTTGACAGTGATTCATGAGTGCCTATACTTAACTTGGACTCTGCCTTATTATGGATACAAATCCAAATGATAACAATTGAGCAATTTGGATAAAACAGATTTCTTGTTCTAGTCCAGTTGTATTACTTCTAAAAATAATTTTAAAATAAATTAAAATTTTAAAATAATTTTATTGGAAAATGTCACTTGTGGTCTTGCTACAATAATGCAAATTGGCAGAAAGTTACAACAATTATTACTCTTTAGTTGACATAAATACACCAAGTTATTGTGGTACATTCATCATGATAGAATTCATGGCATCCATTATAGTGTAAAAAAAAAACACCTATTTATAAAGTGTGGTTAACAAACTACTAGCAAGTTAAATATTTAAACAAAAAACCAGCAAATCAAAGTAGATTTGAAATGGCCATTTTATTTTAATACGACATAAAAAGTGCACATTAATCATATAAAATGTCCACCTAATACAATCACTATAAGATGTGCACCTAATATAATCACCATAAGATGTACAAATAATTATCAAGTACAAACATTACATAATATAAAATACCAACATTACATAAATGCCATGACCATCTTACAAACGGGGTGCCTAAACACCGGAAAGGAGTTTAGGCACCCCCTCTTACAACTGGTGGTGAGCAAATTATACATAATATTCTAAAACATATTAATAATAAAAACCTGAAAAGTACATAATATGTAATAATCACCTCACAAGTATAGGTGGTATCAAA
>JAULBS010014533.1:0-10990 GCA_032355785.1 Symmetromphalus regularis | reverse complement strand
AAATTTTATAAATTTCAATTTAATTTGGTGACAGGTACGTTTTCGTTTTTGACCGGCACAAATTAACTGACATAGGATATTTTGACAGGCACGTCTCAAAAAATTATTTCCAGGCTTGATGTGTAACAAAAGTTCAAAAATACTAACATCGCATAATGAGCTTTAAAAAACAAACATTTGGAACATCACTGTAGATAAAGTGAAAGTAGCATCAACAGTGCCAAATCTGCAAGTGTTCAAAAAACTAAAACATTGTTAACTTTAATAAACATAAAAAAAACTGTTTTATAAATTTTCTTTTGTATTTTGTTTTAACTTTGTTTGAGCTAAACATCATGTATTTAAAGTAAAATTTCAACATAACTTTGAGGTAACCGATCAGGTAACCGATCAGGTAACCCACAGGTTAAGCAGATATAATTCACGTAACTGAACAGTTGGTTACCTAGGTAAAACCACGTGAACCGACTTTCAGTTACCTCAGATTTTGAAATATTGTCCCCTGCAATACTGAACTCACCTGACTCGATTTGAACCCGAGATGGGTGGGGGTGTGACCGCTAAATTACACCCCTACTTCATAAATATTTCTGAATTTGTAATTAATATTTACTAACAATAAAGTAACATGGTTAGACATGACTTGTAAATTACATGTTTTCTCTATGACCATGCTATCTGTTATTTTTTCATCTGTATACAAGATAGAAACATATTTATTGGTATGGGTATGCTCATGACATTTAAATTGTATTTTTATTAATGAATCAAGCATTTTTGAAACAAATTCCTTTGTTGTGTCTAAAACATAAATATGTTATTTATTTTATTTATATAATAGTCATATTTTGTAATAATTGTGGGGTTTTTCATGCTAAATCTGCTTCTTTCAAACCTTATTTTTTGTTTGTCCCCGTTCAGGCGTACATTCGTAAGATAGAGGATGAGGTTCCGGATGACATGGATGATATGGACGAGGAACACACTGTGACACTCACAGAGCAGGAGGTGCAGGAGAACGAGGACGGAAGCACCACCGTGTATGCCACCATGTCCGACGGAACTTACACTACAATGGTGTCAGATGCATCACAGGTTGGTGAAAAATATATCACTTGTTCAGGCACCGTGCTTGTTAAACTTTTAAAAGTCTGAACTTAAGAATACACTTTAAAGCAAAATACTGTTTGTTTAATGACACCTCACAAGGCTAGACACTGACTGGAGGCAGGAAACAAATGCTGCTCAAAATGCACAGTATACTTTCTGATTATCACTTTGACAAGCTGTTTTTGTCTTCCGTTTTAATTTTGAGATCATTTCCAAAATATCCAGAATTCTTCAATTTCCAGATTAATAATATAAATATGTTTGAGAACTGAAAAAGGTTACATTATAATTGTAATAAGGACTAATTTTGACACTAATTTCTAGAACTGCTTCTCAGCTTCATACAGGCCATAGGATTTCAAATTTCATAGGAAATACTTTTTCATGTGAAACATGGTCTATTCCGCGTTACCCAAAATAGCATGTTATGCAATAAATACCATCAGGCGAGACTGTTACTTGATCAGCGGTTTTGTTTTATTTGGCATGGTACTTGTATTCGATTAGTATCAGATTTGACAGTCTTATATATAAAATAAATAAATAACATAGACGCGATATGAAAATGATGGGAAACAGATTTTCGGTTCTGTGATTTTCAGACAGGCTACCAGTAACGATCATTATCAGGTTATAGGATTTGCATCCAGAATAAAAATTTAGAAGCAAAGGTTGCTTCTCATTCCATAAAATTAATTTTGACCATTGCATCACACATTGTCTATTCTGTGGCTATAGGCTGTCAAACATATGATGTTCTGCTACTCATGGTCTTCAGAAGAAACTCTCATAGACAGCAGCACATAGACTGTGAAATAAAAAAAAACACCTTCAAGTACATTGTTGGCTTATTCTTTTTTCTAAAGTCAGTTCAATATTGTTGTGAAGAGGTTTCTTACATTGAAGCATTGTCATCTTTTTCTTTTCTGTCAACTTTCTCACACCATGACTGTAAAAATGCTTATGTTTGCTTGAGTTTAATACCATCTTTATAAAGCTTGATTTAAAGCATTTAAAATGACTAAAATTAATGTTGAGCCTTTTTGTGATTCAGGTTTTACAGGGTCAGACATTCACCACACTGCAGACAGAGGGAGGACAAGAGACCATCATCATCGTGCAGGCGGCTGACCCCAATGAGGTGACACACGCCATTGTTGAGCAGGATGGACCTATTCAATTTGCAATGCAGCCAACCTCCGAGGCTGCAGCAGAGGGTACTATCTACACCGAGATGCCGTAGTGATTGCACTGTTATGTAGAGAAAATATGTGTAAGTCAAATCAGCAAAAAACTATTTATTGATGCGATTTGGCATGCTTTTTAAAGTTTTCTTCATGTTTCATAGGATTTATATGTAATGATTCCATTGGTTCTTATGCTAACAGTGACAGGGCTAGCTCTTGCGCAAAAGTAACATTCGCCAAATTATCTATAATAATGTCAAAAATTTATAAATCATCTTTTTCCTGCACTTAAATGTTTTTTATAAAAAGAAATTATTTTGCCAGATTACATCAGAATCCACCAAATGTTTTTAAATTTTGCCATTGGCGAATTTGATAAGTGACAGAGCTAGCCCTAAGTGAATTGCTTTAATAAGCATGAAAAGATATGGGCAGGCTTGATCAGGTTCATAGTCAAGTTAACCACTTCATCATCTATATACAAACATTGGTATATAAAGTTAACCTTTTGTTTCGATAAGCCAGTTTTGAATTAATTCTTTTTTATGAAATATGTTATTAACACACCCTAAAAATTGACAAAATTCTTTCCTGGGTGAGCCCAGGATAATATTGGAAAACTTCATGAGTTATTTCCCTTGGTCAGCAAATTAAATTCTTAATATTTATAACAAAAAAAAAAATCTAAAAGTTTGGTTCAGCTAAGATTTCTTATATTTTAATTATATACTTGTAATTTCAGTGCATTACTGATTTGTCCATGACCTGACTACAGAGTATTAAAGAGATGGTGAATGGATCCTGATGGTGGAAGGTGGAGAAACAGCTGAAAGCAATCCGTCTTTTCATCTTTACTCATATATTTGTTAGTTTTGTTTAAAAAAAATATATGGGAGCTATATTTGCATTTCTTTCCATCCGTCCAGCTTCTTAAAAAAGTGTAAATCTTGTTTTATACATAAAAGTAAATGTTCAAAAGTTTGATAAATGAGGATGTTCAAGACTAAAAAAATCTATATTTTTATGGTAAACCCCATACACCAAGAATCATTACTGAATTCGATCTCTAATAAAAATGTAACTAATAATTGTCAACGTAAAGATTCAATATTTGGTGAAATCGGGCCCTGACCATTAACTATTGAATCACTAAATTCATTCTAATTCTAAATTCATTCTAATTCTGATGGAATTTTGCATTGTTAGAGAGAGTACTTTGTTGTCTTGCTATTCAGATTACTTTGTGTGTGATTTAAAACTTTGATAATTGATCATTCGACATTACAAATGGCTGTAAAATCAGCCTAACCTGAATTCTAGAGAGCATGTTAATGATGCAACTGGTCATTGAGCAATGTCATTTTCTTGAATCCCACAAAACAGTTTTAAAAGTCTGTGACTCGGTTTTAAAACTGGACTAATAGATAAAAAAAAAAAACCACCCAAACCATTTGAATGAAAGTGGGACATAAATTTCAGTGGGTATTCTATCTGAGAAACCTTTTTTTCTGGTTTTGAAATAGTTATTTTACGAGAAAGCCCAATATTTAACCAGTTATCCTCTTATGTTCAAATCTTTGTAAATGCGTTTTCTTTGTCTCAATAATATTAGACAAATCCAGTGATATGTTGGCATAAGTGTGTCTCAGTTCTGTTGCACTCCACCTTTACATAAAGACATTTAATTATACGTATACAGTATCTAAACTGTACATTTAGCTAAATACATTCAGAATGATATAAGGATGTTCACAGTCAGGGTACAGGCGTGGATGCAGGATTTCTGAATGGGTGGGGTATCCAAATGTGGATTTCGGAAAAGGGTGGGTTGGTTCAAAAGTGATGAGTGACTTGAAATGGGGAAAAAATTGTTAATTATCACATTCTTCCACTCGGATGGAGTGGGGGGAAACTACAATAATTTGAGAAAGGGGCAGGTTCTGATCCCCTGGATCTGCCATTGGGGTATGCATTTATCAAGGAAGCTGGCCCCACCAATTGTATCCATAGGCTGGTTAAAATTTGAAATATATGTTCACATTGTTGGCTATATTTGCATGTAGACTGCATATATAATTATACTGGGATGGATAAAACTTTTATATTTGACCGCATCAGTTGTGCAGAACACCTGAAAGTTAGCTAAAATAATATTTGTATATGCCTATGTTAATTAATTTGCTTAATTTCATAGTTACATTCTACTTGATGAATTTAGATTATTTTATTATATTAAATAAAATGTCTATTAAAATTGAACTTATTTGTTTATTGAGTTCGCGATTATGATTTGTTTTTAAATGTAGATATTACATCATTTATGAATTACCTGTAGTACTGTTTCCATATCCTTTGAGCTTATTAAAACATTGTGATCTTTAGTTGTAAACATATTTCATAAGCTCAAACTCTGTTCATTTTAATGGTTCAGAATATTACATTTTCCTTTGTATGTATGACTATATATGAATGTGTGCTTTTATCTGTTGTTAAAAATAGCCTGTATTATGCTTTTTCCAAAAATTGCTTTTAAATGATGTCTTGTTTGGAAAATGTGGAGACATTTGTCTCTTTGTTACTGATCTTGAGACTTGTTAATGACCTGCTATGACATGCAATATGATTTAAACACTTCGCGACCTTAGAATTAAAGGGTTCTAACTCACATTTTGGTCCAAATTGAGTTATGTGTTGTGTGGACTCAGTGTCACAAAGTTCTATCTATTCAACTAGTTTGTATGTAAAAATCCTCAATGACTTGTCACATGAGAATTACACCATTTCAATTCGCTGAGAATAACATAGTTCTAACTGCAACTTTCAGCCTATGGGTATTCAGCTTTCAAAGTTAGGGAACCAATCACATTTTAATTTATATTTAATTTAGCCTATCAGGGTTCTGTTTGTTATGTTTCCCTAATTATACCTGTGAATGATGGGTAATTAGCTTAAATAACATATATGTTTTAAATATCCTCTAATCATGAAAGGTTTTAATCATCTGAAACTAGCTGCTTTAATGTCAGATTAAAATCAAGGTAGACAAACATCAAACACAGTTTTCTCAAAATGACCAAAATGTTAGAACACTATTATTCTAATGACTTGCTCAGAAAGACCTTCATTCAAATGTAAGTACAAAGCATCAGGCAGATCTGAAACATTCAATGAGGGGCGTAGAGTCTCACGGTTATGTGTTCAAGTTTTCAATGTATGTCTAAAAAATGCTGTTTTCCTATCTGTCAATGTTTCTATTGTAAAACCAATTTCCTTGACATGCACCTACCTTCAAATCTGTATTAGCAGGCACCTATGGGAATTATAAATGGTGACCTCTTAAAAATGTGGCTTCTTAATACAGGTTAAATTGTACAAAATTAGCTGAAGTGGGGGAAAATAATGGTGACTTTATGACAGGTGGCTGCTTAATGTAGGTTTGACTAATATAGAGGTATTTTCTATCAACTAAAACATTTTAGGGTTTTGTGAATTGTGTTTGTATAAGTGATATTGTCTCTTGTTTGTCCTCTGGTTGTTAACAATTGTGTACTATCTCACATTACATAGTGTATTTAATTACAAAATAATCACTATCATGAATTAAAGATTTCATGTACTGGTTTTTATTACTATTGTATTTCATTTTTAATGTATTCATAAAATTATTTACTTCACCTAAGCATTCCTTAAATCTGGCCTTTAGTTTTAATTTTGTATCTTTGATACATTAAAGTGATTTACGTTAGTTGTGCTCTTGTAACCAGGCTTACAAACTGTTATAATGAATGTAATGAAATGGACTATTCATTCAGTCTATTGGGCTTCATTATAAACAGACTTAGAAATATTATTTGTAGGTGAGATTTAATTGTGGAATACAAGCATGCTTTGCTCATTTTGGTAATCATGTAATTTGATTTTAAACTTTATAGCTCTTTTGTCCAATATGTATTAACAGGCATAGCGAAACCAATATTGGAGGTTGGGGGCTAAAAGATTAGGCTCGAAGTGCTAAGTTTGAAGTGGATACGAGGTTATGCTTGATTCAGAATTACTGTGGGGGGCTATAGCCCCCCTGTTCCACCGTACCTGATTAACTTTGTTGTCAAAAGTATTTTTGTGACCGTAGAGAATTACAGGATTCTACTTTTTATTTTACAAATATTAAGTTAGAGCCCTTTACTTCTAATTAATTTGATCTGACAGTGTACACAGTCCTTCTGTTGGTGTCATTTGATGTGCCATGTTACCCTGACCTTTTGTATTCCCTCTCAGTTTTTGACATTTCATCCCAACAGTAGATTAATGTGTGATTAATCTTTTTTCCTTATAAATAAATACACAATAATGCATATTTTTGCTGCAATATTCTTGTGCATGTAGTTGAAAATAGTATTGATAGCTATTAAATGATTTAAATTAAGATATGCACTATGTTATATTGATGGTAGATATTGTTTTTAACATATATGGTAGGATGTAAGTATTCCCAGAAATCTGTAGTGTGCTCTTCTGTGTTTCTGTTGTCATTTTATGTTTTTGCACATTTGATTGTACAGCTGAAATCTGTATAGAGAAATAAAATATGATAAATGTGGAATTGTTTTTTTATTTTACTTGAGGGTATTGCCCTTCTGCCTTCCATACACATTTGGTGTTGAAATGCACTTTGATTTTTAATCTCAATATCAACGACAACCCAGAGTGAGTACTCCGCAAAGGTTCAGTGGGTAGATGTATATCACTTACACTGACCAGTGGTCCAAAACAGGTTTATCAAAGGCTGTGATATGTACTATCCTGCCCATGGGAAAGTACATATAAAAAATCCCTTGCTGCTAATTAGAAAGTGTAGCCTATGTGACAGTATTGTTTCCTCTAAAGACCATGAGTCACAGTTTACCATATGTGAACACCTTATAGCCTCTGAATAAACAATGTGCTGGGATGTCGTTAAACAATCGCTTACTTTACCATAATGCAGTTCTCACTGGTGTCTTCCATACTATTCACCTTGCACATCATCTGACCACTGACCACAGCAAATCTTTTGATGTGTATTTCAAACATTTTGCCTACTTTTCTTGAAAATGTAACATCATTACAGTCGATGAAAAAATAGAGTTGTTACAGCCAATTCAGAAGATAGCTGCAATTTTGATGAAAACAAATATATAGTGTCTGATAGAATTTCACAATTAGCATCGCCATGCTCTTAAAAATATAAAACAATCTTAAATTATTATGGTTGAATAATTTGTTGTGTGCATCAAAAATGGACTGGTAGTGGTGGGATAATTTGCTGGTTATCTTGAATACTGATCACCATCTTGGAATTTCATGTTGCTCATTAATTGGATTTGAATGATTACTAAATGAGATATCTATCATCCTTTTATCACTATTTGGTGTAGGACCCAACGTATGACTGGGCATCAGATCAATCCCCTTCAACAGACTCATTTGGCTTAATTCTCATTCCAACCAGTGGTCCACAACTGAAGTAACAAAGCCCATTGTATGTGTGATTTTGTCAGTTGCAAAGTGCATACAAAAGAACTGTTATTGCTAATTAGAAAAAGTAGGCTTTATGATAGTAGAGGGTGGCAGGTTTCTTCTGAAGACCGCAGCAAACACTGGTTGTTTGTTTTAATTAACGATGCCTCCAGACCACATTGATTTTTATCTTATCGGCTACTGGACGTCAATCATATGGTCATTCTGAAATGTATTTAGAGGAAACCCGCTACAGCCACATAGGCTACTCTTGCCAATAAGCAACAAGGGGTCTTTTATATGCACCATTCCACACAGGACAGCACATACCATGACCTTTGATGAACCAGTTGTGGACCACTGGTTGGAACAGAAGATAGCCCTAAATGGGTCCACTTAGAAGGATCGATCTGATGACCAACCGGTTCACAAGCAGACACTCTACCATTTGAGCTACATCCCACCCTGTAACAAACACTGTGTTTGATACCTAACGGCCTAATAGAGCAAACAAGAAAATGTTATATACCACAACATAATTATGCTCTGAAATCTTTATTCAAATAAACAAAATATAATTATTAAAACATCTAAAAATGTTCGGTTTCTTGCACCCATTGATGTGTGTCTGTTTCTTCTTTGATAAACATCTGTGTATGCATGTTCCTGTTCATTGCTGTATCATATTTATGTGTGTCCCAGTTCCAGTTCCATTTATGTGTGTTGTTCCTTTTTGGTAACGTACCTGTTTATGTATGAGGCTGTTCTTCGCTGGGTGCAGAATTATTTGTATGCATGTGTTGCTGGGTTTGCTCCCATTTATGTATTCCAGTTTCTTACTGGGTGTACACCCATTTAACCATCTTTTCGATGCATTCCCATTCAGGTGTTCTGTTTTTTGCTTTGTGCACACCCATTTATGTGTGTTTTTGTTTCTTGCTAGGTACACACCCATATAGGCATTCCTGTTCTTTAGGTTTGTTCCCAGTTGTGTTCCAGTTCATTGGGAGGTGTATTCCATTTATATTCCTGTTCCTTGTTAGCTGCATTCCCATTTATGAGTTCCTATTCTTTGCTGAGTGCACATCCATTTATGTGTTTCTTGTTGGGTGCACATCCATTTATGTGTTCCTTGTTTGGTGCATATCCATCTATGTGTTCCTTGATGGGTGCACATCCATTTATGTGTTCCTTGATTGTTGCACATCCATTTATGTGTTCCTTGATGGGTGCACATCCATTTATGTTCCTTGTTTGGTGCACATCCATTTATGTTCGTTCCTATTCTTTGTTCATTTTGTGTGTGAACATCCATTTATATGTTCCTGTTTCTTGCTTGGTGTACACCTATTATATGTGTTGATATTCTTCACTGGGTGCACACCTATTATCTGTGTTGATATTCTTCACTGGGTGCACACCTGTTTATATGTGTTGATATTCTTCACTGGGTGCACACCTGTTTATATGTGTTGATATTCTTCACTGGGAGCACACCCGTGTATATGTGTTGATGTTCTTCACTGGGTGCACACCTGTTTATATGTGTTGATATTCTTCACTGGGTGCACACCTGTTTGTATGTGTTGATGTTCTTCGCTGTGTCCACACTTGTTTATATGTGTTGATGTTCTTCGCTGTGTCCACACCTGTTTATATGTGTTGATGTTCTTCACCTTGTGAACACCTGTTTAGATGTGTTGATGTTCTTCACCTTGTGAACACCTGTTTAGATGTGTTGCTATTCTTTGCTGAGTATGCACCTATTTATGCTTGTTCTTGTTCCTTGCTGGTTATGCACACATTTTTGATGTTTTCCTCTCATTTTTGTGTTTGTGTTCCTTGTTGGGTGTGCATCCATATGTGTTCCTGTTCTTTTCTGGGTGCTCTAATATTTATTTGTTCCAGTTCTTTGCAGGCCATACTCCCATTTATATGTCATGCTCATTTTTGTGGATGTGAATACATTTGTTTTGTTCTTTGCTGGGTGCACACCAATTTATGTGAGTTGCTGTTCCTTTCATCAGTTTTAATTATTTTATGTACCATGCTTGGGGGAAGACTTGTTTTGACTTTTTAAAAAATCGTTTTCTCACCGTTTTAATGCGAATCTTTTGCTTTGCATAATTATACTAATAGATTTTCCCAAAAGTAACAAACGAATGACGTTTTTATTGACAACGTTACTCACGACAACACTAGTTATGGTTTCTCGCCGATTTACGACAATTGAAACCTTTAAACCATGGGCATCAAGCCGGCTTTAAAAGTGAGGGGTCAAACTACTGTGCGCCTCAGTGACAACGTATAACAACGTTTGAAGGCTGTTTCTTAGGTCGAATTACATCAACAATGATGTTCGTACAAAACCACGATAAAAGATATGACTACTTACATTTTAAATAAAGTAATTAAATTAGATGGTTTTATTTTTTATTTATTTATTTATTTTTTGCTGTTGTTGTTAAACGAAAAAGTGGGGGGAGGGGACATTTATATGGATTGTGTCTCCCGGCGTTGAAAAGTGAGGGGGACGCGTCTCCCTTATCCCCCACCGATCGACGCCCATGCTCTAAACTAGAGCTGCGTATATTTCAAAATAGTTTGATGTCAATCGCATATATATATCACATAATTATGTTACTGAAATATGTCTTAACAGTAATTATGTATAATATCTAACAAGCTCAGGGATAAACATAATTTGTATGTGTTGTGTTAACAGGGGCGTAACTTGGCATAAATAAATGTTTATGCACAGTTCGTCTCGGAGAGTCCTGGGGCATGCCCCTACCCCCGGAATTTGTTTGTAAAGTCTGTATCGCCGCAGCTGCATTCTGAGGCATTTAAAAAAAGATGTGTTGGCACGTACCTACAGTGCCTAAAGGAAACTATGCTACTGGTTAATGTCATAATAAACTGATAAGATTATGACACGTTTTTAATAGTGTCAGTAAAGTATGCAATTAAATAGAAGAATTTGTTATTGGCTGTGCTACATATCGGGCAAGGCGGAAGCAAGTCAACATTGGAAGGGGGTGGGGCTAATAGACTATAGTCTGTTTACGCTACTTGGAACATGGATTTTTGTCGATTACTTTAGTTTGCGTGAACCTAGGTGAAAATGGACTAGAGTTTTGGAAATAGCAAAAAAGTCCTATGTTCCAATTTTTTTCATTACTTTGTTAAATAATAAT
>JAULBS010014522.1:0-10991 GCA_032355785.1 Symmetromphalus regularis | reverse complement strand
CTTACCATCTCATCTTTGATACGTTCTCTTGTAAACACCAAGTCAATACCCGTGTATGTGTGTGTGCGTACGTATGTGTATGTATGTGTGTATGTGCGTGAGTGTGTCTCTCTCTGTGTGTGTATGTGTGTGTGTGTGTGTGTATGTGTGTGTGTGTGTGTATGTTTAGAAGGAGTGGTGGTGCGTGTTGTAAATAAAAATAGTAATATATTACATTGTGACTGGTTTATTTTATTTTATTTTAATGACTCCACCTAGCTAGCTGATGAACTGAAAGTTTCGTATTTGTGACGTATTTGTTCGACAGCCATTTTTTTTAATGTGTCAGCGGGTGTGGATGAAAATCAGGGGATATTGTGAGATTTACTTTGAAATGGGATGTAATAAGCGCGTAATTTGGGAATTTTATTGTATATCTAGATATTTCTTGTAATGTTTTGGGCAGAAACCGAAGCATTTGCTGCCAGAAAATTGCACCAATGCATCATATGCATCGAGAGCTGCAAATCAATAACCAATAACCAATATGTTCATGAACGATTTTTTACCATAACAAGAATAAATATGCTAGTAAAGTGCGTTCGACAGGAATTGGTTGCAATTCTCCTAATAACAATATTTTTGTTGAATATAGAGTAGACCATTAATTAAATTTAAACAACAAATGGCTGTCAAAGCAATTTACAACCAGAAACATTAAAACAAATTCACAGGAAAATACTTTAAAATGCGTTTGAAAGGAATTAGTGGGAATCCTCATGATAATATTTATGTTGAAATATAGAGAATACCATCTATTAAATTGACTTTGTTGGAATTCCAGTGTGCAGTATTGTGCTTATGATGTTCACATAATTAGGTTGTTATGTTGGTAGGGATGAATTAATCTGCTGTTGTTTATCTAATAAAAAATGTAAAATAGGAAAATATTACACTTTTAACTATGGAAGTTCAAAGAGACGTGCGCATTTTGAGGAGATCGTTGATGTTTCGTGTTTTTATTTTTTATTCTTTTTTTAATTATTTATTATTATTAATATTATTATTTTAATTTAAAAAAATTATTTATTTATTTATTTTTATTCTTTAAATTTAATTTTTTTTTAATTATTATTATTAGTTGTTTTTTTACCTCTTCATTTTTTATTTTTTTTTACCAGAATTGTGTTTAGCTTATAACTTTCTTGGGCTGATAATTATTTTCAAATGAATGCATTCATTCATTTCGCACCAACTAAAAGGATTACTTATATAACAATTAAAATTTCGTGCTTAATGAAACGTATTTCAACAATTAGTTTTGTAATCTCAGACTAAATTCTTAGACAAAAAATAACATTTAATTATTAAAAGTGACCAATATATAAGAAAAATCTTAAATATAAATATCTAAAACTTATTAATAGACATGGATGGAATATAAATATATTAATTAGAAAAAGACTTAGCGCTTCCTTAATCATTTAAATGCAATTACTTAGAAAAAGATTATTTAGAAACCTCGTTGTTAATGTTATACTTTTTGTTATAGAGTCTAATAATTTAACATATTAATTCTTTAGTAATAAATCACACAAATACAACCACATTCTTTAAATAATTGATATGTTTCTACAATTCCGATTTTTCATAACTTTATTTCACGTGTTTTTTTAAATTATTTTTTAACAATTGTTTTTAATATATATATTTTTTAATTTAATTTAAAAAATAGAATTTAATGAGGTCTGCCAGTTAATTTATTTTGAATTAAAATAATAATAATAATAAACCTGCCAAATAGCATCATTTTGTTTAAACAACAAACCATAATTTTTTTAACAATTGTTTTTAATATATATATTTATTAATTTAATTTAAAAAAAAAATTAATGAGGTCTGCCACTTAATTTATTTTTAATTAAAATAATAATAATAATAATAAACCTGCCAAATAACATCATTTCGTTTAAACAACAAACCATAAATTTCGTTTCATATAATGCATACTTTGTAGCAATGACGTCAGCTTTACTGTTGTGCTAATGATATAACATTATATGAATATTTTACGTATTTAATGTGACGTCATTATTCAATTCCAAAATTCTTCGGTCCGAATTTTAAAATTACAAATGGCTAAATACCAACCACTGTATGGTAATTATGTCACAGTGTGGGCGAATTAAACTAGTTTCATAGTTTTATTCTTATTATTAATGCTAGTTCACGCAAATAAAGTGAAAAGGTGATGGAGAAAACAAACCCGATATATTGTTGTGACAAAGATCTTATGAAGAAGTTTTTACAAAATGTTCGTAATTTTCCGATCATTTTTATTCCGTTTTATTCGTGATTTTGTGTCATATTGACCGCTACGTTTAATAGACATTAGTTTATGCTGACAATATATTTCTATTAAAATATTTATTCTCTAAATCACTCTCTCGTGTAACTGAATGCACTCATTCATGAAATTACTCTTTGTTTTAATGACGTTTTATTACAATTTTACAGAAATAATTAAACTTCTTTATTCTGTTATAATCGGGATTTTGTAAATCTGGAAATTACTTCCGGGATTTAAGTTATAAACAGAAATTAGTTATGCAACATTTCATATAATTTACTGTATAATATAAAAAAATATTTTAATATTTTACATTATGCTAGACTCTATATTTGAGTCAGTATTGCTAAATAGAAAACTCGTTTTGACTGGGGCTTTTGGTGCGTTTAGTTGTTAGATCGATCCTCCTTAATGGACTCATTGGGCTATTTCTCGTTCCAACAAGCTGTCCATGACTGGTATACCTAAGTTAGAGGTTTATGGTCTTGTCTTTAGTGAAGTCCATGCGATAAATAAATAAATAAGTGGGTGAGTGGGTGAGTGAGTGAGTGAGTGAGTGAGTGAGTGAGTGAGTGACTGACTGACTGACTGACTGACTGACTGACTGACTGAGTGGGTGGGTGGGTGGGTGGGTGAGTCAGTCAGTCAGTCAGTCCGTCAGTCAGGGAACAAATAAATAAATCTGCTAGTCGCAGATTATAAACATCATTACCCTTATAATCTATGTGTCTATGTCATTTTTTGTCCGATTTGAGATGTTCAGCCTAACTCACTTCTTATAACATTTGCTATAAATGCATAAGTCAATGTGCACTCCCTAACCCACTTGATGATAATTATTATAATGGTTAATAGTCACTGATGGGTAATTGCATCAGTGTTTTTCCTTTTTCTCAAAACCTCAAAAAACTGAATTAGGCACTTGGGTTATGAGGTTGAAGATATGCTGGGGTTTTATAAGAGACCGTTCAGCAACGACATAAGAGGACAATACATTATAAATAAACATACATAATGACAAGATGATTTACAGGAGAACTGTTTTAGTATAACAATAAATATAAATTCAGAGGAAGGTGTATTAAAGAAACACTCATGAACCACAACAAAATACATCATTCAAAATACAACACATTCAAACACTGAATGTAGAATAGATAAGATTTCTTTTTTAAAACAGTA
This sequence comes from Symmetromphalus regularis, assembly GCA_032355785.1. NCBI lineage: Eukaryota > Metazoa > Mollusca > Gastropoda > Neomphalida > Neomphalidae > Symmetromphalus > Symmetromphalus regularis. The sequence continues at coordinate 7,480 of JAULBS010014522.1, read as the reverse complement.
CGTAGGCATTGGTTATATAATTTATGTGAATAACGTAATATATATTCAGTAGTGTGTTATTTATTTTGAAAATAGGTCCACTTGAATTTGTAATTTTCCAACTTAATGGCACTTAAAAGCATTAGTTATAATATTTAAAAAAATGTCTTGTTGTCGCCAGTGAGTCACAATTATTAAAATTTAAACCAAATAGCCTTTCAATACACTTCATTGCTGAACTGTGGTTAATGTTCTTTTTAAATGCTTTTATTTTTAAAATTAATTCGTATTACAATGAAGATTCAGGGAAAATAGTTTTGTATATTTTTAGACGAAAGTGTCACTTGTAAAAAAGGTGTTTTTAAAATTATTATTGTGTCCACCTCACTCTTGCATGCTACTGTCCTGATTATTATTATTTTTTAATATTATATTTTAAATAATAATAATTACTAATTTTCAGAAAATTATTGCCAGGTGTTTTCTAACAAAAGCGAGATGTATTTAAAGGCAACGATACAAACGACGACAGCGACAACGTATTATGATGTGATATCACCACGAGATGCGACGTCAGTATTCATGACTCACCCTTATGACTGCAGCCTATACATTCAGTGTACTGAGGGCTTAACCCATGTGTCAAGCTGCCCAGATGGGTGGTGTTTCAATAATTCAACGAAAAACTGTGACTTGTTACAACCAACACTGGCAGATACTGGTGAGTGTAAACCCGGTAATAAGGTTATTATTTGGAGCAAAATAACTTAACACAAGGATAATTAAAGGTTTGATGACTTGAAATTTTCAAAACAAATGAATATGACCCAGATAGTGTCACGCTGCTTATTTTTATCAGTAGCCCTGATGGCGGGCCGCGAGTTACGACTCGTTTCGTGGTACCGGTCACATATACAATCCTGTTTATGAGAAAGTACATAAAAAATGTATTTGCTTCTATTCGAAAAGGCAGCAAGCTTGCTCTGGTTTCGACACCTTACAGACGCTGAATAAGCAATGTACTGGGGTGTCTTTAAACAAACTTTCCTAAACAAATTGTTAAACTCTTTTTCTTTCAGACAGCAGACTGCATCCATGCCACACTGACCAGCGTGAACAATTATTTTTTCCTCACCCACGTATGTGTAACAAATATATACGGTGCGTCAAAGGAAAGGAGGAATTACAACACTGCAGAGAAGGAACGTTATACATGTCTGACGGGCAGTGTACGTTTGATATTGCTAAGTCGTTCTGTTACAGAAACCAAGAGAACCAAACATCTACAATTGTTGCGCGAAATGGGATGTTGTGATGTCAATTCTCGAGGCAATCGAATGTGTTGTTGTCTATGAATAAAGCTGTTTTCTTAAAGTTGGAAGTTGTAAATATTGCATTTTAACGGTCAAAAAACATTAGTCTCGCCAGGATTTTATGGATATGAACGGGGTGGGGGTGAGGGGGGTGGGGGTTGGAGGGGCGGTAGCATTGAAGGCAATGGTAGGATGGCAAGACAAACAAATATATAAGGTAGTAAAGGGGAAAAGTGTGTATGGGGGTGTTTCTGCCCCCATTCCTCTCAACTCCACTCTCTCATTAAGCTAGTTGTAAAAAAGACATATAAACCGAAAATAGATCAGAATCTATATGTATCGGGTCATCAATCATAAAACTAGAACTGATTCCTGGACATGTATACTTACTTTTTGTGTTGTTTAAAATTTACTTCATTCATTCATTCAATTTGCGCTTAAAATGCATTTGGCATTATTACGAACACTATCCAGATTAGATTCTTGTCTGCGTGGTGCTTGTAATAAAGCTAAATGCCTTTTAAGTGACAGAATCAAGGAGAAACGTATTGAATGTGCCCAGGTGGATATTGTAAACAAGACATTATAAGAAAAGTGTAAAATTAAAGGTTAAGATGGCTTTAAAAGGCGATATGTTACGATGTCTAGAAACTGGTACCAGTGTTTTAAAGTAGTCTCTAATGGATATATAATCGTATTACACTTCAGTGGCGAATCTAGGTGGGGCCCGCCACCAACCTAAATTTTGCGATTTAAATAACATTTTAAACATTTATTATTTATTTATTTTATTTATTTATTAATGTTAAAGAATCCGAGTATTCTTTAGTGGCCCCTAAATGGATTTTCTGGATCCGCCACTGCACGTGTTTCGGTGTTTTTTTCCTAGAATAGTTCTGCTTACCGCAGTTTTATATCTATAATTTAAACTTACATTATACATTGTAAATATGTTCTCATAGGTTTCATCTTTCACGCACGAGAGCGTGCAAATATTCTGTAGTGTTTTAAAATAGGAAATTACGAAAAGGAAAATACAACTATGAAATAGACAAGTAGTAGTCTCAGATCCATTCTCATTCTAGCAGCAGGAACTATTTTTTTTCATTTGGTCTATTAAGCAGCTACACTAAGTGACAGAGAGTTCTACCTGTATTTTTACCAGCTTGACGGAATTTCAGTACGTTTTGCAGGTTCATTTCTTTAAGATGATTGGCAGATACATAATTCTGTTCCTGAGTCTGGTTTTATTGATAATTTTTTAAAATTATTATCTGATTTGAAGTCGCAGGTCATTCAGTGCAAAACGTTCTTATCTTATTATACTGGGACAGAAAGTTTTTATTATATTATTATTATTTTAATTATTATTATTATTTTAATTATTATTTTATTATTATTATTTTTTAAATTATTATTTTTATTATTATTATGTCATTTTTAGTTTTTAGTATTATTATTTTATTAGTAGTAGTATTTATTATTATTATAATTATTTTAATTATTATTATTTTTTATTTTTTTGTCATTATTTTAATTTTTTTTAATTATTATTTTTACTATTATTATTATTTATTATTGTTATTATTTTAATTATTATTTTTTATATTATTATCTTATTATAATTATTAATTTTATTATTTTTTTGTTATTATTATTATTAATTTATTTATTTAAAAAATGTGTCGAAGTGATGTATGTTGTTATGTCAACTGATTCTGTCAGACATGAGTTGCCAATAATATGTGTGATAACTTAATCAGGAGCCGTATTTCTGCTTCCAGTCGATAGATGAGTGCTAAATATTTCCAGATGATTATTAGACCATTGTGTTTCTCAGTGTGGTTTTATTGATAATATTACCTGATTTGAAGACGCGGGTCATTTAGTGTATCACGTTCTTACCTTATTGTACTGGGACAAAGAGTTTATTATTATTATTATTGTTGTTGTTTTAATTATTATAATAATTTTTTAATATAAATAATTTTTATTATTAATATTATTTTTATATTTCTTTAATTATTATTGTTATTTCTTTGTTATTATTTTTGTTATTATTATTTTAAACAATTATTATTATCATTATTATTATTTATTTTATTATATTATTATTATATTTTTGTCGAAGGGGTGTATGTTGTTATGGCAACTGATTCTGTAAGACTTGAGCTGCTAACAACAAGCAGTCAATGAGTGCTAAATATTTTGTCAAAAGATGTGGTGAAACAGATTTTATATGCACTCGACATCTTAATAATTGATTTAAATAATATTTGACATTAATTTTTTACGTCTTTCTATAGAAAGTACTACATTTAAACCCTCTAACGCCCCGAAATTTTGTTTAATTTTATTATTATTTTTTTAACTATTATTACATTTTTTGTTCAATTTTTTAAAATTATTATTTGTATTTTTAAAATGTATTTATTATTATTATTATTTAAAAAAATTATAATGTTGATTATTTTCCGGGGATGTTGAGTTTTCAATCAATAATAATATACCTTTAATCCTCCTCTGGCAATTTACACCAACCCCTCAATTCACTTGGTACTAATAGATAATTAAATGTCGATATTTGTTAACGTTCACCTATTTCGCAGAATGTGACCCCTCGCCTTTTGTACAAACACAATTTTTGGAGGGTATTTAGTTTTCCTCATGTTCCTGATGGCATCACTGGCAAAGTGTGTTCCCGTCTACTAGTTTTTGTCTGAACATCGCTTATTCTAAAAAAAATAAAAATTGGAATCCTTTAGAACATTCATTCATAAAAGAGGGCATTTGACCCCCTGGAGACGGTGGAAATATCCAGAGTAGCGGTGAGGTAAAATGGGCCACAAGAGGCGGCAGGATGGCACCAGAACTAAGTAATATATATATATATATAATGTTAGATTAGTGGTTTTGAATTTGCAATATACCTAATAACCAATAAAGAGCTATTTGTATGGGGTGGGGTTGGTCGATAAGGATGTGACCTAGAAGCCAAGAGGAGGAAGCACTGCTTTAGAATGTAGAACTCTTGACATTTCAATAGGTTTTTAGCGACTGAAACAATGTCTACAAACATAGGCGACCAAGTGAATGCATTCTCCTGCATGGTCAGTCAAGTTAGGAGCTATATAGGTGATTAAGACTGTTCTTTATAGGTGTCGCTGCGCAACCAGACGACCGATTATTTCTTACAAACGTTTACGGGGAACCTTGGTATATAAAATGATATCCAGAGACCGTATTAATTTGCATCTTATTTACACAGGAAGTGAATTGTAACAGAATGCGATATCATATTTATTGTATTGTCATTGCATTCGATCTCCAACATATTTATTGTATTGTCACTGCATTCGATCTCCAACATATTTATTGATGAATTGATGATGTATTTATAATCAATTTTGTGTTCATCATAGGATTGATTGTGTTGTGGTAACTGAACTCATACACATGGCAATTCTCTATATCGAGTAATTATTTCCATTGATAACATTTCTCACATATTTAGCTGTTCCCACAGTTTGCTGTTTCCCTTATTGAAGTTAGACCGCTTTTAGAATAAAGAAAACGCACACACTTTCTAGAGTTGTCTACCTTGTTCATTAACACATTTAAAATATTGCCATCATCATAATATTATTTAGTTATTAAGACAATAAATTGGTTTCCTCACTGAACGTAAACTTGTATTTATAGGAAAACTGAAATATTAAATGTGTGTTGATATTATTCAAATTGTGCATTAACAAGGTTAAATAAATTATAACAATTAGCAATTATCACAATTTTCAATTACAGTTATTTAATTTAAAGGGGCAATGACATAGTTGCACAAGATGGCTGTCCTCCAAAATACATTTGTGTTGAAATGTAAGAGAGCAAAACCTCCGTTATATGTACGGAACAAATTACAGTTAAATCAATTTACTATCAGACAGAAAGAAGATAATTTCTTAGTGATGTATATTAACAAGTCTGAAGCATTGCGTTTATAGTTATTCTCACAATTTATTTGTTTTACATATTTACATTTAGAAAGAATAAAATATGTTCATCAGATCTGTATAGAGGTTATTTATGTGACGTCATTTTTGCAAGAGTTATTTCCCTTGATAGCTATACTAGAGATACACCCAATCTCAGTAGTATTCTTACAAAAGCTAGTCAGTTTTAACTCTGTTTGTATAGCGCTAATATGATTCTTGATGTCAGGAGTTGATGCAAAATTGAAACTGTACACTAAAATCACTCGTCTTTTACTGGCAATACAAATGGCAGCACATCCAACAGTATGGATTTATCATTTGAAAAGAATTGGGCCACCAGGTTGTTAACGGAGTACGATCAGAGTCTGTTGCGTACAATTTTTTTCTTCTAACCTTTATAAAATTGACGGTAGTCGCATTTTTGGGGCTCTGTAAAATACGGTCGGTCCGGTGACCCGAAACAAGTATATTTTTTTTATTAGGCCTTAATATATATTTTTGTTCGTCTGTTCGTTCATCTGTCTGGTTCGTCTGTCTGTAAAATCTGACTGAAATGCTTCTTTACGTTCACGACAGACCAGCCTTCCCTGGTATTACGTAGCGATTTCACTGGTTCCAAGCAATCTTATTGGGTTTAACATGAAGCTTAAAAACTAGTCTAGCAAGCGACCGTTTTAATTTAAACCTAATGAGTACATTTGACACCAATAAAATCGTTACATAGCCTGGCCAATCCATTATCTGTATTCTTTTTATTGATATATTATAGTCTCACAAATATATCGTCATTTTAGTCATTCTTGTTGAGCTTTAAACTTTGCACTAGACGCCTGGTTGCGTTCGATTCTCTTGGTACTTCCTCCTTTGCTGTCTGCGCCCCGCTGTCGGACCATTCCTCGCCCCATTGTTTAGAAGTTCAAGTATCTTCGACCGGATGTCTCTCGAGTGTGACATTTTCCGCTCAGCAGTCATTGAGAGTTGTCTCCTTTCCCCGTGTTTCCTTAGCACAAATAAAACACTGAACAGTGCGTGTCAAATAGGTTACTAATGGTACGGAAATTGATACAATTATCTTCACATGAAGAAAAGAAACGAATGCTTGTTTGATTCTCACACCATAATATTATTGTCTTTTTCTTCCGTGTTAATGTTTTCTTCTTAATTTCGTCTTTTTCAATTTTAATTTATTCTTGAGTTATTATTTCTTCTTTTTCTTCTTCAGTGTTATTTTCATTTTCTTCAGTATTGATTTCAGTTTCTTCTTCAGTGTAAATTTCATTTTCTTCAGTGTTAATTTAATTTTCTTCAGTGTTAATTTCATTTTCTTCAGTGTTTATTTCTTTTTCTTCAGTGTTTATTTCATTTTCTTCAGTTTATTTCATTTTCTTCAGTGTCAATTTCATTTTCTTTTCTTCTTCTTCGTTGTCTTCTTAAGCTTACTTTGCTATTTGTCTCCAGGATTTTCTCTTTTGTTTGTTTGTTTAACGACACCATTAGAGCATATTGATTTATCAACCATCGGCTATTGGATGTGGAACATTTGGTAATTTTTACACCTAGTCAAGTGTGAGCTAGCCTCCATCGTGTTTTGAACCACTGTCTTCAGCTTGAGAGTCCGACATTCTACCGCTGGACCACAGAGACTCACTCAGGGTTATTCTGAAAAGAGAATTAAAATTTTTGGGATGTTATGATTTTTTATGAATATATAAAATTTCAAAATGACTGATAAAATAGCTGAGCTATTTATTGCCGAGGGAGTGGAACGTAGTTCAAGAGGTAGATCGTCTATCTGAAGAACAGTGTGTCTTTGGATTCATCCCCTTCAGCGAATTATTTTTGGGCAATTTTCCACAACTGGTGTAAAAACAACCATGGTATGTAATGACATGTCTGTGGAAACGTGCATATAAAATGTCCTTGCTGCTTGTTGGAAAGAGTAACGCGTCTGATTGTAGCAGGTTTCCTCTAAAGACCACGATCTCAAATGTACGCTTGACATCTAATAGTTGCTGATTAAACAATATGTTGGTGTCTCGTTAAAACAACAATTCTTTGTTATTTGTTGCTTGGAAGTCTCACATATATATACTAGTATGTATTTATGTATGTATGTATGTTTGTATCTATGCATGTATATGTAAATGTATATGTGTGTGTGTATATATATGTGTGTGTGTATGTGTGAGTGTGTAT
>JAULBS010014512.1:0-10991 GCA_032355785.1 Symmetromphalus regularis | reverse complement strand
CACCAAAGACAATACAACACATAAATAAATGATATTTCTTTGTTCACAGTGGTAAGAGATGACCTTTGGTAGCATTTAAAGCAGCCGTTTAGCATTGTAGAAGGCATAAGTAACAAGTAACTAATAACCATATATGACAAGGGTGTCATAATGTGTGTATCGCCAAATGAAATGTTCAAATGTAAAGGCTGATACTTTAGATAAAATCGTCACAAAAGTGAAGAAAAAAGAGCACGTTTTAGTGCTCGTGATATCAATTTTATGAAATAGTATTTATTTCCTTATTTCTATAGACAACTGTTGATTATGACTAAGATGCCAGCATGCCGCCAGATTCCTAAAATTTACGAGTCGAAATTTAAAATGAAACAAAGCTAATAAGTAAATAATGTCTAAAATAAACAGTTGCTACATAAAGCATTACAATTAGGAAGTGATATAATGTTTAAATATACAATTGTTTTTTAGAGCTGCGGTCAATTTCCAATTTTGAAAATGGAAATTTAAAATCTAATTTACGGGCATACCTGTTTTAGAAGATATCGTATCCTATAGTTTAACATTATCACCATATAGATTCACGACGAACCCCGACATACTACTGTGGAAACTATTTTTTGGGACGAATCTTAAAGTTAAATTACATGCAGAAAATGATACATTCACACTGATGTTTAATTTACGATACCTAATTTAGGCGTTATAAAATTCATAATAATTTTTCCCTTATCGAGAGGTGCATACATATATGAATCATATCACACTGTAATAATTTCGAGATATGGTAGCCAATATATTACACTATTGAAAACTGCAAGGTATTACAGCATGGTGAAAAGATGAAAAATTTATTTTGTCTGACTTCAGTTGGCACCCGTTCGTGAGAACGAGTTATAAATATTTGAAGAGAACAACAGAAACAATGGATTGTATATTTAATTTGTTCTTCAAACGTTTAACTTGAAACCAAAATCTTTAAATCATTAAAATGTCACTTGGAACATTCTTCTTGTTAGAAAACTAAATGCAAGATGTTACTCGCTTTATCAAGCATAGAATTTCAGTCGGTTGACGTGTTGCTAAGATTTTATTGAAAAAGGTTGATTATTGTAAATCGATTTGGTATAGTGCAACCATCACGGATAAAAAAAAATTATATTTTGCAACCATCAGATTGCAATAAACCAAGCGAAAGCGTTCGAATAATTCCAATATAACGACTGCTTTCCGTACCTCTATTCGAATATAAAATTACCTCCGTTAAATGTTACGTGTCATGCTGATTAATATGGTAATAAAATGTCGTATACCATTTGATTTATAACCACCTTGTTGGTTTAATTCATTATTTGAAAAAAAGACAAAAGAGAGAAAATGTCCCACATGCTGTTTAAAGAAGAAAAATAAATATTTGTCTAGTGTACCTGAGAAAGTTTTATAAGATAAGTATGGTAAATGTAGACTTAGAGAGAGACAGACACATACATACACATAGACAGACAGACAGAGAGAGAGAGAGAGACAGGCAGACAGACAGACAGACAGACAGAGAAAGAGAGAGGGAATAGGAATACAGAGAGAGGAGAGAAAGGGAGAGACTGGCAGAGAGAAAGAGTGAGCGAGAAGGAAAGAAAGAAACAAAGAAAGAAGGAGAGAGACACACAGACAGACAGAAGAAGAAGAAAATGAAGAAATAAACCCAATAAAATTCCCTTATATTGACTGTCACCATAACCTGAAATATGTTATTGTTATTGTAACTAATATTTTAATCAGCAGACAAATTCTTCAAAGCGGAATGCGTCGACAGTTATCTAGAACAGCCAGGAACAACTCAAAAACACTCTGAGGTAAGTGATGATGCCATCGTATTTTATCACTAAGGAAGTCCTATACATTATCGTCGGAGTTGAGATCCGGATATTTAGACAGCTATGGAAAGACCTACATGTGTTTTTGTTGCAGCAAGTTCATAATCAGTGGAGAAGTAAGGGGTGATCCAGCTTAAATTCGTGAGCGTGTCGGTTTCGGATTGATCCTTCTCAGTCGATCCATTTGCAGTTTGGGCTATTTTCCGTTCCAACCAGTGATCCACAACTGGTTTATCAAAGGCCATGGTATGTGAAGTCCTCTCTGTAGGACGGTGCATATAAAAGATCCCTTGTTGCTTATTGGAAGGAGTAGCCTATGTGGCGGCAGCGGATTTCCTCTAAATAAATATGTCAGAATGACCATATGTATGACGTCCAATAGCCGAGGATCAGATAAAAATCAATGTGCTTTTTACCAGCTTAAATTTATAATAATAGTATGTGCAACAGAACGAACTTCCAGATGCAATACAATGTCGCTGCATTTCTGAACATTTACTCTTTCATCAAATGAAATTAATTGTCTTCTGGCGACGAGATATTTCATCCGTACATGAAGGATGAGCCACCAAACGTATCTTATTCTTGTCAGGTGATTCCTTATTTTTATTATTATTATTTATTTTTATCTATCGCCCCTCCTCTTTACACTACATCATGTCAAAGTTAAGTCACAATAACACTACACCAAACCACACCACAATGATACCACAGAAGATATTAAAGGCATAGTCCCATGGAATTTAAAGGTCTTTGTGCTCTAAATATTAATTACGAACGAAACTTACATGCATTTGTGATACAAGATCTCGTTTTCGTATCACACAAGACGTTTTAACTGAACCATGGTATAGGGAATTATATTCAGAGTTGATCGATTTTTTTCACATTTAAAAATTAGAATTCTTCAAATTTCAGGATTTCAAGAAATGTTTTGCAGTTACAAAAATATTCAGACGTTTCAAAAGAAAGGCTAATGGTTGGAATACCCGTCACATGACTCGAAATGTATACGTCACACATCCTTCAGTGGAAAAAAAACATTATTTCGATGTATTTGTCCGTAAGTATAATTCATTATTATGTTAAAAATATTAATTAAAAGCAAGATACGGTGTAAGTAGTTGAATGAAGTATTTCTATGGACAAATCAAATGTTTATATTTAAAATTAATTCTTTGTTTGTAAATTAAGTAGGTCAAGAGTCCGTAGGACTACGTATTTAATGATATTCAAATATAAATATAGTATTTAGTGTATACAGTAAAACCGCACATAACGACCATCCTGTTGTAAGACCACTATTAGTTAAATAAATAATAATGTTAAATAAATGACTTCTCCATTCAAGTATTAACAATATTTTGACACAACCTATATTATATGATGGTGCGTAACATTTTCTGAGGCATATAGCATTGTTAAGAATGTCAAGACAAATAGATTGGCTAGCCACAAACAAATACATCGAAACTTACCTAACACATATAGCGAAAACATCTTGATTCTTGCCAACAGGAGAACGCGTTTAGAGAATGAACGAATTTGTGAAATGCTCTTTATAAAGTGGCTAATTAATGACGGAATTTCAAGCATTTCTCATCGTTCTATTCACAATGTGATTAATATTGTCGCATGACAAGTCGCTAATTAAGACGACGTATAAAATCACCTTAAGTGATAAACTGCATGCCGATTTTGACAGCTTTTGACGTATCAATAACATTTCCACATACCAGTAGATGGTGCTGCGATAGCTTTATCATAATTACCAAATATGCATCTTTTAAGAAATCGTGAAATACGGTCCCGCGAAAACCGTGCTATTGACTTCCGTATAATTCGTTTCAATACGGTGACAAGAAGATTCCGAGTTATTTTAAAGGCAATTGTGCTAGTTTCGAGGTACGTTCATTTATATTTTTCATATAACAAAGGATTGTTTGTTTAACGACACCCCAGAACATTTTTTTTTAATTCAGCGACTATTAGGTGTTTGACATATAGTATTCTGTGACTCATGGTCTTTTAGAGGAAACCCGCCGCTGCCACATAGACTACTCCTTCCTATTATCTGGAAGGGATCTTTTATAAGCGTTTTCCCACAGACAGGACAGCACATACCACAACCTTTGAGAAACCAGTTGTGGACCACTGGTCGGTTTGAGTGGCTTACACCTACCCATTGGAGCCGTTATCGAGATTTAAAAAAAACAAAAACATGCCTCGATTGAGATTGGATCCCAGTACCTGCCAAACGTGTTTTTTTCATGTAACATGTATTAACAACAATACTATGAAAGAGTCCTATTAAAGGTGCGTTACCACACTTAGAATTGTCATATTTGGCTATTTTTACATATATTAGTGATAAACAACTGCAAATAATCGATCCCATCAGACATAATGTCCTAATTAAAAAACAATATAAAAAGTATACTGCACACTAAAATTGTAATGGTATGCAACCATATTATGTATATTCTTCCTCAGGATGAATACAGTCCCCAGGTAATATGTTGTCATTATTAAATTTAATAGTAGATGGCTTTAATTGACAGTAATTTGTTCTGTGCATGTAACCTTTCATGAGGACCGCCACTTGGAACAAATGTTACAGCGCCCCGTTAAATGTGCAAACTTTTGTTTTACAAGAAATAAATGTGTAATTCAGTCCTCCATAAATTCTGCGGTAAACTACTAAATATTCTGCGCTATAATTAGACATATTAAGCGGTATCATTTGAAGGATTCTGCAGCATATTCTGCAGCATATTCTGCAAAACTTAAACTGAAAATGACTTTAAAATAAACACAATTTGGTCAATTTTAACTTCACATGTATTTTCAATTGGAGATATATATTTTAGTTATCAGTTTCCATGTCTGGCATGTCATTTGGGCAACATGGTCCTAAAAGCTCATTCGTTAAAGGCATGGTCCCACGGCATTTAAGGGGCTTTGTGTTCTAAATATTGATTACGAATGAAACTTACATGCATTTGTGATACTAGATCTCGCTTTTATATCACACAAGACCGTGGGACTATGTGTTTAATACCAGTTTCTATGATCGATATGTAATTTTATACATGTATTTGTAACTCATATTGGCTTATGCATCATTTTATGTAATACACGTATAATTATCTTATTACACGAAATGTTAAAATAATATTAGGTTTTTAAACACTGTGACAGTTTGAAAGGTCGTGTGTTTAGACAAATAACAATGTTCTCTTATCAAAACCCTGTATTATCCATGCAAATAACCTTTTACGGTGTGGTAAAGGGCAACATGGAATTAATGCATGTACTTTAAATCTAACGCGATTGTTACGCACACTAACTGCATGTCTGTGTTCATTGTGTCAATCCTACAGATACGTCGTAATATGCAGCTCTCCGTCGCTCTTTTTAAAGGTTAAGTGAAACATAACCAATTCCCCTGCTATTAAGTCGAATATAGAAAGATAAATTAACTTATAAAACAATTTCGATGAAAAAAATCATTTAATGTTTTAGCGAGCTGTAGTGGTCCCGAGGTAGGTCATCGGACTTTCAAGCAGAAGACTGTGGTTCCAAACCCGTCGGAGACCTGTTAACACTGACTACTTGTCAAAATTAAAGTAAAGTTTGTTTTTATTTAATGGCGCCTCTAAAGCTCACTGATTTTTTATCTTATCATCGGCTATTGGACGTCAGACATATTGTCATTCTGAGATATTTCTTTAGAGGAAACACGCTGCACCCACATAGGCTACTTTATCCGACAAACAGCAAGGGGTCTTTTATATGCTCTTTCCCACAGACACGATAGCACATACCACGGCATTTTATGAACCAGCTATTGACCACTGGTTGGAACTGAAAATAACCCAAACGGCAAACTGGTTCACTGAGAAGGATCGATCCGATGACCGACCGCTTATCAGGTGGACACGTTACTGCTTGAGCTACATCCCGCTCCACTTGTCAAAATAACCAAAAGTTTGACATCCATTAGCCAATTACTAATAATCCAGTGTGCTCTAGAGGTGTCGTTAAACAAAACAAATAAACAAATGTTTGACATCCATTAGCCAATTACTAATGATCCGTATGCTCTAGAGGTGTCGTTAAACAAAACAAATAAACAAATGTTGACATCGATTAGCCAATGATCCAGTATGCTCTAGTGGTGTCGTTAAACAAAGCAAACAAATTAATGTTTTCAAACAAAAAGAAAAATATTCAGTAATTCGGTAATATCTGATCGCTGATTTTTTACTTCGGTGATAGTCACCACGGCATTGTCTAAACTTCATTTGGCCTCTGTCTTCTGTAATGGTACGGTTAGGTCAAGATAATATATCTTGTTCACATTTATTATAATTTTGTGTTTGTAATCGGAAAAGACAAAAGTGTTATCTTGTCCAAACCGCATCTCCATTCAAGGGAGAGTCCACAGTAAAAACGAATATTATGAGCGTTTGTTCTAATGGACCACTGTGAAAATAGTGATAAAACCAGGTGTTCGAGAAATGAGAGGAAACATTCATAAGAAAGCACGAAGCCCTTATTCTTGAACTCTAACTTGTGCAGAAATAGGGTTTTCATCACGAAAATAAATGTTTAGATCTCACATACGGAGATTTTTCTGAAACTTCCTCTTTATAGGATCCTTCACAGTAAACCCATTTGCTGTTTGGCCTATTTTCCGTTCCAACCAGTGGTCCACAACTGGTTCATCAAAGGCTATGGTATGGGCTATTCTGTCTGTGGGAAAGAGCATATAAAAGACATCTTGCTGCTTATCGGAAAGAGTATCCTATGTATCCTCTAAATAAATATGTCAGAATGAACATACGACTGACGTCCAATAGCCGATGATAAGATAAAAATCAATGAGCTCTAGAGACGTCGTTAAATAAAACAAACTTTACTTTCTTTATAGTGCTGTAGTACTTTGAGTTAGAGAGTTTGTCAATAAATTACAAATGTTACAGACTAGCTCCAGGAACTGGGTAAAGTATATATATTACAGCAGACGACATCTAACTATATGGAATGCAATTACAAACCATTGTCATGGGAACCTCAAAACAAATCTTTGCCCCAGTCCAATAAAAATTGACTTTTCACAGACAGAAATTTTATTACTGAGTTCCACTTTTCTAGAGTCAGTGCTGACTTGGATAAGATTATCCAAGGAATAGGAGAGTGTTATTCTTTCGGTCCTTGTACCGATGTATGTTGGTCAAATAAAAACGAAAGTTACCGAAAAATAGGATACGTTTTTGAAAAACAATACAAGCAATTTGGCTATAGGACAGGAATGGATAGGGTTGATCATTTAGTCTGTCCATGATACGATGCAAAATAAGAGCATAACAAAACTAAAATAGCACTACACGTGTGCCAAAATATTTGCAAGGGGTGGTGGTCCTATAATATAAAAATATCGTCTGCTTTCCAGGAACTCGGTATAATACAGAGGGCCCTAAAGTCTGGACACGTAGGAAATATTACTATTTGTAACTAACTATATTTTTTCACCCCACAGATTAAATATGAGTGTGTCCAGACTTTAGGGACACCCTGTACATCTAAAACAGAAAAAAGGAAAACATTCTTTCAAATGGGGACTACCTTTGTTCACTCGCTTGTTACGTAGACAGAAACAAGATTGACATAGAGTGTACGTCCTGTGGTGAAACTGTGATGAAACATTGTTTAGTTTATTTTTTAGTGTATCTCCTGCAGACCCTATCTTGTCACTATGAAAAAATTGTACATATTCCTCATATGCCATTGTGCTATGGCTTGAGAGTAATGAAATTCATGTTCTTGTTCTTGCCCCTGGCAACCGCCCATCTCCCGAGTATTTGCATATTGAGGCAGGTACTGGTAACTTGAATACTGTGTATATATATACAATGTATCTGACTGGGGCATCCTAGTTAGTTTATAGTGATAGAGTTGCAGCACTGCCAAGTGTACGGAACCTACCCACTAGCTAAATGTGTAGCTTCATGCAGTGTACAGACTGAATAGCCATCTGTTAGCCAGGTAACCGATACTTACCACCACTCGTTCAGTACGTCAATGAGATCATCGTTTACTTCAGCTTACAGTTCATGTGTACATAGCGCAACGTATCTCAACACATTCCAAATATTATTGTCTTTCCAGGAATCATGTTGCTCAGTATCGCGTCACAGATCAAGATATTTCTAACATTACTATCTTTCCAGAAATCATTTTGTTCAGGATCAAATCGCAAATGAAGTTATTCCCAACATTACCATCTTTCCAGGAATCATTCTGTTCAGTATCGCGTCGCAAATCAAAATATTCCCAACATTGCCATCTTTCCAGGAATCATTCTGTTCAGTACCGCGTTGCAAATCAAAATATTTCCAACATTGCCATTTTTCTAGGAATTATTATGTTCAGTATCGCGTCGCAAATCAAGGTATTTCCAACATTACCATATTTCCAGGAATCATTCTGTTTAGTATCGCGCTGCAGATCAATGTATTTCTAACAATACCATCTTTCTATGAATTATTATGTTCAGTATCGCTTTGCAGATCAATATATTTCCAACATTATCTTCTTTCCAGGAATCATTCTTTTCAGGATCGCGCTGCAGATCGAGATATTTCCAACATTACTGTCTTTCCAGGAATCATTCTGATCAGTATCGCGTTGCAGATCAACATATTTCCAACATTACTGTCTTTCCAGGAATCATTCTATTCAGCATTGGGTCGCAAATCAAGATATTTCCATTACCATCTTTTCAGGAATCTCTCTTTGGTCTTTGCTTTATACAGAAAAATGGTTTTGTAAACATAATAATTTTAGTTAGCATTGATACATCCATGTTTTGTGTGCGTTTCAATTGAGTTTCCAAGATACCAAGTACGATAGCGATAAAACCAGATAGGATGAATGTATAGAACAATATCGCTGATTTATTAATAAGGGCGTTGGAGTCAGGGGGGTTGGGCAGGGGGCTGCAGCACCCCACCCCAATAATTCCTATAAATATGTTCTTATTCATTGTTAAATTATTCACCGGCAAATTCTGATATTCAGAAACGGAGCAGCCCATCAATATGAATTTCGTTCCAACCCCCCTGATTAACATAGTTGGTTAACCAGGTCTCAATCTGTAAACTAGTCAGTAACTATACTCAGGCAATTCCCAGTGCCTATATCACATGTCTGTTTGTGTTCGCTAGAAGTTTAACTAACTCACAGTTCGATACGATGTATTGAGTTTGTAGTCATGTAAATCATAGCACGCTGATAAAACTATGTAATATTACTCCATATAAACCATGTGATATCTATGAACAATTTCCCTGCAACGCATAATACACGTGTAAATCATAAAAACACTCTCATCATTGTAGTGTCTATTCGAAATATGCTCGAACAAACAGTTTCCTAACATAAACAACTGCTTTGATCAACATGCCTTTGTTCTGATGCAGTTGGAACTGTTCCACTCCACCTAAATCTTGATATTTGTTTTGGAAAATGTGAGAGAGTGTTTACGCTACCATCTCCCTAAATTACAAAAACAGCTGATCTTCTATGATTGTGGCACACTAGTCACGTAATCTCTTACAATACAGATTCTGTCAATCTAACTGGTGTCACCACTGTTCTGCCAGTGAATTATGAGTGGTGGCTTCTACAACTTAACGCTTTGCCTTGTGGGACTCTGTCTTGTGTAGAGGTTCACTTGTAATTACGACAGCCTTTTTAATTGCAGTTTATAAATATACGAGTTAGTGGGTATGTTAGAAAGTATATGGTACGCGAGTGCGTGCATGTGTATGTCTATGTACTCGTTTGTGAAATTTACTACCTGAACAGCTGGTTTCATCACTGTTTTTAGAGTGATTCATGAGTGCCGATCTTTAAGGCATTTACACAACTCTCGCCTTTTTTCAGAAATATGGTTTTGAACATAATTTTGTCTTTCAAATTACATCTTATCATATCGTAAATTTTTGTTTACTATTTCTTGTTCAGTAACACATAGATTCCTAAATCGTAAAATATGCTTTATTGAGAAACATAAGGTCGAATGTGAAATTTGATAAATTGAAGTCTTCTACTGTTGAAACATTTTAAATGTTTTATAATTTCTATAATTCATGATTGTATTATAAATTATATTAAAAATTAACATTTATCAACATTTGTCATTTCAATCAGTATTTCAAAAAGGTCAGTACGACCCAGTGTTTCTCAAGAACGATATTACATATCACGCAAATAATCTCTGGCTTATACATACTTAATAAGAGATTTAAATATTATTTTTAATATATAATATAACAACGCATCATCCCATGATGACGTGTTTGGATTTGCAGATACATTAGCGACTTTATTTATCGACGTCTTAGGCGGCAACATTGACGTGACCTTGTCTGACCCCATGAGGTCATGTATGAGGTTATGTGGAAGATGAGCAGTGCCTGACGTTTGTGATTATTGTGAAGAAGTGCCTAAACTCGCCATATATTAACAATAATAGTGAGACTCGCTCTGTAAACGTGTTTGCGTCAGAGATAGTTACTGGCAACTCTTGACGTCGCGTAATGGGAATTCCGTTCCGTTATCTCAGAAGACGATACAGTATCCTTAAAGGCATACTCCCACGGAATTTAAGGGGCTTTGTGGTCTTAATATTGATTACGAATGACACTTACATGCATTTGTTATACTAGATCTCGTTTTCATATCACGCAAAACA
The DNA here is from genome assembly GCA_032355785.1 of Symmetromphalus regularis. Classification (NCBI taxonomy): domain Eukaryota; kingdom Metazoa; phylum Mollusca; class Gastropoda; order Neomphalida; family Neomphalidae; genus Symmetromphalus; species Symmetromphalus regularis. The sequence goes on along the minus strand of JAULBS010014512.1, from coordinate 356 downwards.
TTTTAACTGAACCATGGTAGGCCTTTAGGGTATTCCATGTTGAGTCGATCGATTTTTTTCACATTTAAAAATTTCAAATTTCGATATCGGAACTCCTGGTGGGGCGAAGTAAATTCGAATGAAATATTTTTGCAGCTTCAAAAATATTCAGAAGTTTTTGACGGCTAACGGGAATATCCATCACGTGACTGGAAATATATACGTCACACCTTTAAAGGAAAAAATAACGTTTTTCGATTTATTTGTCCATGAGAATAATTAACTTTTTTTTTTTTTTAGATATTGATAATAAGCAAGATGCGGTGATTATGTAAGTAGTTGAATGAAGTATTTCTATGGACAAATCAAATGTTTAT
>JAULBS010014501.1:0-10991 GCA_032355785.1 Symmetromphalus regularis | reverse complement strand
CGGTCGTTGATTTGTTTCATTTTATTCTGTACACCCCCACTCCCCCCCTCCCCCCCAAAAAAAAAAAAACCCAACACACAACTACAACACACAGGAAATGAAGCCATTACAAATTAGACTATACGTAATCTCAGTAACATGAATGATGACGAAGCAACACACATTGCTACGTCACTGTTCTTTGAAGATTGTGTTGGTATGACGTTTTATTAAAAAAATATAGTATTAGTTTATTAAATTTATTTTATTCATGTGACGAATGTGCCATTTATTTTCTTCTTTTCTTGTATACTGTAAGAACTTTATTACTTTACGGAGTTGTTTGTACTTGCCATTAGAAAGGAGTGCGCCGGCACTTAGAATCCTTACTCTTTTTTTGTTTTTTGTTGCTTTCGTCGATTTTTTCAGTTGCAAAAATCTATAACTTCAATATAAAGGAACTGAATAAAACGGTGTAATAAATATATTACACAACTCGATCCCGTAGGATACGGAATATATTACAAATCGTGTATTTTAAAATGTACATCAATCGCTTTCGCTCGTGATGTACGATTGGAAACACACCCGTTGTAATATATTCCATATCCCACGGGATCTCGTTATGTACGCTCCATGTGTTTAATGTAACAATGTATTAGAGGTCTGCACACATTCATTTATTTTCTTGATTTACATAAGCGGTTTTAAAAAGAAGAGGTAAAACTACTTTAAAATTAGATTTAATAAATAAAACAATTGTCACTTTGAAGAAAAAAGGAATCATAATAAATATACATTTATAGTATACACATCAAAGTTATACCCAGTCTTTTTCTTTTCTTAATACATGTGATGCTCAACATTTGAATTTGTTGAATGAAAACCTGAAAACTGAATAAAATAAAATAAAATAAAAAACATCGCACATGTGATATTTGAATAGTTGATTCGTAATCAGCCCAAGATTTCCGACTGACATTTATTAATGGAAGAATCACAATTTCTAATTGGCTGCATTTTGAACGAATTCTGTTTGGCCACATCTAACAACCAATGAGAATACATTACACTTCCCAACATAATTATTCTAATTAGACTGGTATTTATCATTTTTGTTATATGCAATTATAATTATACATGTCTGATATTAATCAAGTTGTTTGTACCCCGAGAAAAACAAAAAATATGATATAGAAACTTTATTTAACAAATTTTACATGAACGGTAAATCGGTTATATAAAATAAATTCAAATAACTGATGCACGAACGAAACGAGTTGTTTTGAGAGTTTTAATACTTTATTTGAAGGTGTGTTTTTTTTCAGCCATGTCTTAAGCAGCCACCCAAGTAAGTAAGACCATGTGGCCTTTAAAACAGGTGGCTGCTTAATACAGGTTAAATTATACTAAATTAGCTGATTTGGGAGAAAATAAAGGTGACCCTTTAAAACAGGTGGCTGCATGGGCAGGTTTGACTGTACATGTATTACAACGATCAAAGTTTAAAAATAACAACCATAAATTATACATATATTTATTTTATATTCTTTGTATTTATTATTTTAGTATTATCTTTGAAGTGTTACTGTATATATTGTGTTAGAACTGCATTGGTGGTAGGGATATATTATAACTGATGACTAACAATGTAATATTTTCTCACATACAATGTACTTTGGCCACTCTTCCCTGGGAGTGTTTCGAACTATTATTGTTAACAGGGGATCTGTGAATAAACACGTGTAATATATAAAAAAGTAATTGATGACTGATATGTAAGACAATAGGAAATGTTTATTTAAATTTGTTTAGTAAATAGTCATAAAGGGTAATAAAAGTAACACAACAAATTACAAGGCAATATGGTTTTATTGTGCACCTGTGAATTAATGTTGTCTACACACCAAAGTCAACATCAATTCATTTGTGCAAGATAAACAGTATTGTCTTATAACTCATTGACTATTTTCAAAATATCTCACACAACTTCTGACCAAGATTAAAGTGAAAAAAAAATCAATGGATTACAGACATGGGAATTAGAAAAGTGGTTTGGGAGTATTCAGCCTAAAATCCAAATCAAAAGGGACGCCTAGGCCCTGATAGGGTGCAGGGCAATGCCCTGACATGGGGTCCAGGAGGGTAAAATCCACCACCCAATAATGAATTTCAGTATTTTGGTGCTCAGTGCACATAAATTGAGGAAAACCGTTTCCATGTGTAACTACACTGAAGTAATTTTTTGTTTTTTACTCCAAGCCTTGGGAAATACTAGATATACCTTAACGTGTACAATGAACTTTACTGGTATATTTATGATGATGGGCATACAATTCCCATGTCTGATTACTGAAAAATCTTTCTTGCCACGTACGCTAATTTTCATTTAGCAGCAAACCATCTTTTAAATAGTTTATCATACCACAGACTGGGAATTGCCACTAAGTGAGCAACAGGTACATTGTAAATTAACAATACAAAAACACTCAGCTTAATAACATACTTTAATTTTACAGAACAAATAACACGTAAAAATAATCAACATACGTGTTATAAAGAGTTTGGTTGGAATATTGCACACCGCCACTCAAGATACAAAATCAATACATCTATTGTAATTTTAACAAATTGATAATAAATAAGAATTGTCCACACATTAAAATTTGATGTAAGAAAAGTTTTCAAAAATTGGATATTGAAAGTAATATTTGTTCAATAGCATTGAACAAAGCTTGGAATGTACCAAGACATTGGGCAATTCTTAAAAAGCACAAATAAGGAATCCCAAATGAGCGTTATGAAATCTTAATGACAAATGATTCTACTGATCCCAAAGTTGGAGGTTGGGTAGACAGAATCAATGATGCGAATATGCATGGGATTATACTTTCCTGTGTTAACAATGTGGGCAGTTCCAGTTTCATCGTTTATAGAATATTTACCCCATCAATGGCCTAAATAAGTAATTTCACAGATGTCAAACAAATGTCGTTACAACATATAATCTACAGAAAAAAATCATCTGCCATCACATGGTTAGAAACTAGTACTTGCCTCAGGTAAGTAGAAATAGCTGGGGATGAGTAAAACTTAATTGATTTTATTCCCCTGGCCAGAAGAAATAGCTGGGATGAGAGAAATTTAAATGGTGTTATTCCGCCTAGCCAGTAGATATTTTGTTCACCAAAACACATTAAATTGCAGCTTCATTTATTATCAATGCTTGATACATTTACCATAAAAAATATACTCCATACAAATGCTGCATATCTGCTCATCAAATAGTTCTAGCCATTAATGGAGGGCAAGCATTTTTTGGTGAGACACAACCTTTCTAAGCTACAAGGCCCCCATACAGATGGAATTATTTCTTAATATCTGCCCCTGTTGATCACACATTTTGATTAACAATAGAGTTTTTATTTCCTACATAAACAACAGCACACTTTTTTATTTATTTAACGACCCCCTAGAACAAAAGTAAACATCGGCTATTGGGGGTCACAACATCAGCACACATGATGAATGGATCCAGTGGTTTCACTTGAGAGAAGTATCCACAATAAACTGCCAGTCTGCCGATTCACCGATATTTGCTGCTGACATATTTTGCGTATGTCTGAAGATCTGCCTTGGAAGGAGGTCCAGCTCCATACTTTCCATGCATGACATAGGCAGTGTATATATCCTTGGCTTGACGACTTATTGGTGGCGGTTCCACGCAAAACGTGCTGTCCAGCTTGAATCCACTTATTGGATATCTGAAAAGTTTAAAGAAATAATATCTGATCTCTGCTGTGGACATTTCTTCTCTCTCCCCACCCCCACATTTGCATAGGGTTAAACTACGTCTGTTAAAAAGAAAAAAAATTACATTCATTTTGCCAGTGTTGAATTATGTTTTTGATTCTATTGTTATTAATCGTAATTATTATCTTGGGTTTCACTGGATTACAAATTTAAAATATTTACATTTGTTAATTTCATTAAGAAAAAGATCACAAGTTTTATTTTAAAATATGATTTTATTTGGGATGGGGTTGAGTTTTCGGGGTCAATTTAGTTACACAACTGACAACAATAAAAGAAGTCCCTTTTGGAATTGAGAAGCAAACCTGACAGCTACTTTAATGGATAATTTCACTCTTACTGAAAAAAATATACAAAACTGAGTACTTGTTTTCTGTATCTCTGAACTCGAAGCAAGCAAAACCCCAAAACACAAGACTCCTGTCTAAAAAGACTGAATTAAGAACTTACAGATCAACACCTTGAGAGACTTTCTGATGTTTGCGTGGAGCACACAGATCCAAATCTTGTGATTTCTTCTGCACTGTGTGTTTTTCAGTACCATCATCTTTTGTGACACTCTTCTTTGAGCACTGTTCTATTTCCACATACCTGAAGTATTAATGATAAAATACAATTGCTTTGCTCTTGGTAACAAACAATAGCAATCCAAATATGTATTAAAACAATTACTAATCTATGAAAGTCAGTATTTAATTTTGACAAATAGTGGAAGTAAATGGTTGTTGGTTGGCAGAGTAATAAAGAAAAATTGAAAGAAAGATTTGTTTTATTTAATGACGCCTCTAGAGCACATTGATTTGTATCTTATCATCGGCTATCGGACGTCATACACGTGTTCATTCTGACATATGTCTTTAGAGGAAACCTGCTGCCGCCACATAGGCTACTCCTTCCAATAAGCAACATGGGATCTTTTATATCCACCATCCCACAGACAGTACAGCACATACCACTGCCTTTGATAAACCAGTTGTGGACTACTGGCTGGAATGGAAAATAGCCCAAACTGCAAATGGGTCCACTGAGAAGGATCAATCCGGTGACCGACCATTAGAAAAATTAAAGTGTTTTCTCAACACCTGCTATCCATGTAACATCACTGAAGAAAAATATTTTTTAATAATTCCTATTGTCAAAAGACACATGATAACCCAGAAACTGTACTAACACTGTTACATGATAGTTCCCAGTGTTCTCACCAGCCGAAAATTAAAGGGGGGGCATATCCATAAACACCCCCCCCCCTCCCCCCAAAAACCCACTCTTATACTCAGAATGGTGGTTACTCTAATGTTAGCATTACAAGTTTATATAGGGAGAAAAAACCCAGGAGCAACAGAAAATGAAAGGGGGTAGGCAAAAAGCAAAAGGGGTCGGCAGAACACGAAGGGGGGTGGTGCACCCTCCTTGAATGGAGTAGCGAGAACACTGGTTCCATTGAGTAACGGTATATTAGAAATGAGGTTTTCCTCAAGAATTTTTCATAAGAAGACAGAGGAGGTCTACATAAGTAAAATGGTTGAGTATCAATGGGAACTTATTTAGGAATTCTCAAATGAAATGGTGAATATTCTTTTTCTTGAATTTTCCCTCTTGTAGACCTACTATATCAATTTTAATGAAAAAAATTGCTTAATTTTTAAAAATTTCAGCTAAAGTGGGAACTCTGTTATTTTGTAGAGCTACATGTATTTAATCTACATAATACTAACCTTTCATAAAGTTTAAGGTCACGTTTGTTAAGGTCATTAATATCTGTATCATACACAGTCTTCATTGATGGGAATACGTCCTGAAGAAAAAAAAAAAAATAATAAAATCAATTAAAAAAAAATCCTTATTAATAAAATTAACTCTTTGTTACCCTAAATTAACACAAACAGCTAGTATACATTTTTTAAAATTATCCTTAATTACATATTTCAAATGTAGGCTTCAATGATTTCAATTCTGTTTGAGAAAATTGGTTACATATCTTAATTTGAATAATCTTCCTCTTCTAGAAAACTATATTTTTTATACTGAGTGATCTTGACCTTAGAATAAATCCCACAATATACAATGATTTTCTGTCCTATAAAAATAAGGTAATAAACTTCCATATTGATATACAAACATAAAATTGAAATATCATTTGGAAACACATTTTTCTACAGACGGATATAATACCACCATCATCTAAACTTCATTTGTTAGTCTAGCATAAGTCTGGAAAAATAACCAGCAACATCTTTATCTGAAAGAAAATCTGTTGACCCACCCTGAATGAAGGGTAACTTGAAATGTGGTCAGAATCATATGGACTTGAGGTGTCCGACAAGTTCAAGCCACCTTCGACATCAGACTCATCAGTACTACTGGTGCTGCCCTCTGACCCCTGAGAAGCAACTGATGATGACGACTCCTTGCCTGACAAATTTGGATTGGTCTCTTGTCTGATGAAAACATAAAACACAATATTCATACATGATCAATACTTAATATGAAGAAATGAGCCTTAATATGAAGAAATGAGCACATGGTCAATACATGAATACTTAATACATAAATGTAACTTTACATATTACTTTACTTCAAAAGGAGATATGGAGTGGTTAGGGTGCTTAAATTCCCCTTCGGCTATCAATTTTTATTTTTTCCACATTATAATTTTGTCATATGTAATTTTACCCCCGTCCAAAGTTAAAATTCTTTAAAATATTTTGCACCCCCTTTCTGTAGCCACCCCTGTACTTCAAAACAAAACCAAATTTAATTTATTTTGGACATTTGTAATTTTTTAAATATTATAATACATAACTCCAGTTGTGGATTTAATGGCATATCACCTAGCTACAAGCTAGTACGTGAGTTATTTGTTTGGCCTAAAACTAAAAAAAAAACTGGACATAATAAAAACTGAATGCATTCATCTACCTTCATTTTTGTTTCTGAATATTTAAAGCCCCTAGGGGTGTTACATTTTGCAAATGTGGAGTTTACTGAAAACATGATAGTTTGAAATAGTTTTTTTACTGTTAAATATTTTGTGCAATACATATTACTAGTGTGTACATTCATTACATACTTTGGATACTACGGCACAATCATGAATTTATGCAGTTGTAAGTAATTTTTATTTCGCAAAAAGGCCTGGGTGAGAGGGTGGGTGCCTTAATTAGGGTGGAGGCATTAAATAAGGAATATAAGGTAAGCAGAATAAGGGAGACAATAAGCACATAAATTATGTTCTTGGGTACATGCATGCAGCTGCTTTTCTACAACATAACAATGTAATGAAAGAGAACAATGCATCATTATTAAATATAAAACTGATCTTCAACTTCATATTTACTAAATTTCTAAATAATTCATTAGAACTGGCAAGATATTACTAATGTATATTTCTACGCTTCCTTATTTTTATTCAGTTGTTCTGTTTTATAGTAACTGCTCATGGTAAAAAGCTAAACAGAAATTAAATCCACATTTGATAAAATCTACTAGTATTCACATTCGTGTACTAGAAGAAATTGAACAAATCATGCAAATCTTAAATAAACTAGATATATCTTTTATTTTTAAAATAAACTGTTCTTAACATTTAAAAGAACAACAACAAAAATTATTTAAAAAATAAATAAATTATAAGAAAATTTGAAAAAGATAAAAAAATTTAAAAATAAATAAATAAAGAAAATACAATTGCTAATGAAACAGAAGGATTCTATTTAAACTATTAGAACAATCTACCGTATACAAAACCATAACAAAATTTGAGTAATTTGAGATTGTTCAAAGAGAGCCAGTATTTTCAGTTTTTAATTAAATAAAGCATAATTTGCTCTTATAACATTGGTCATACATGACTGAAAGGAGTATGCATGATTGATTTTAAAATAATTCATTATAGCAAGTTAAAACAATGCTTGTGATTGATGACGTTTTTTGTATACTACTCAAAAACATTTGGAGAACACACAGTACTTGTGAAATAAAATGCAAAATTCAGTACTGATGTGAGCTATATTTGATAGTATTGGAAGAAAGATAATAATTTCACATTTATGCCAAGTTTTACTGCATAACTGAAGAATATTTAAAATCTATTGCACATTTCATGCAGCATGCAACGATACATGCTTTTATTTCAAAATAAAGTCCTTTTTATATCATCAACATACCGGGTAATGAATTCTGTGGCAAATCTCAAAATTTGAAATGTATTTCGTTATCCTTATTTATCCAAATTTTGAACAAGTTGTGTGAAAAAGGGACCAATCTTCAAATTACAGGTGTCTTTTTGATGGTATTTGAGTAACGACTAGTCAGATCACTCCTGTTGAACGGAACTTGAGCTTGAGAAGCTTCTCTTGTCAATATACCATAACTTTTAAAGGAAAGTCCAATACTGACTAAAATCAAATAAGACTCTCTATTATTATGGCATATGAGTCTAACAGTCTACTTAACTATTTACTAGCTCTGTTGGCCAAGTGGTTAATCTGTCAGATTCACAGCTGGACGGTACTCTGATCAAATCTCAGTCGAGGCATTGGACTTTTAATCTCGATAATGGCTTCAACCCAAAGTGCATGCTCTGCGAGGCTCAATGGGTAGGTGTATATGACTTGTTCTGACTAGTGATCTACAACTTGTTTTATAAAGGCTGTGGTATGTGCTATCCCGTCTGTGGGAAACTGGATATAAAAGATCCCTTACTGCTAACTGGAAAAAGTAGAAGCAGGTTTCTTCTAAAGACCATGGGTCACAAAACCTGTCTGACACCTAACAGCCTCTGAACAAACTGTGGTGGGGTGTCATTAAAAAATTATCCTTTCCTTTCCTTAACTACAAGCAGGCCATAGGATTTCAAATTTCATGGGAAACACTTTTTCGGTTCCATGCTTTTGGATCATGGGAACCAAGCAGAAATAGTTTTTGGGTAAAAATAACGCAGCAGTGATAAGAAAATCATGAAATTTCGCTTCCGAGATTTTGATGACATGCTACCGACACACTACTAGTAATGATCGTTACTGTCACACAACTGGTTTATCAAAGGCCATGGTATGTGCTGTCCTGTCTGTGGGACGGTGCATATAAAAGATCCATTGCTGCTTATTGGAATTAGTAGCATATGTTCCTCTAAAGACATATGTAAGAATGATCATATGATTGACGTCTAATAGCTGATGATCAGATAAAAATTAATGTGCTCTAGAGGCATCGTTAAATAAAACAAACTTTACTTTTTACGTTACCATGAAATCCTATGGCATGTACAAGTAATAGTACAAATAGATCTCACTGGATATATATGGACTCTCTAACTTTACAAACATGGAGTCTTTATGGTCTTTAATATTTTCAACCCAAAATATTGCACATCATATACACAACTTTAACCAGCTTACAGGTTCGTTCTTTTTCTCATTTGTCGATTATGCATTTTTCGCATGCTATTAAAAATGTCCTATAACTTATTTTGACTAGTATACTGGGTCCATGACCAACCTGGTAGAGAAAGAAAGATTTGTGCAGCTGTGTTGGCTGTGGAAGGTTGCAACTCTACAACATAACAACAAATGAATAAAGCATGCGGTACAACAAAAATACAACACAACCATGCAAAGCTATCTCATATCTATGAATAACAAAATCTAAATGACAAACAAAGAAAAGCTGTACTGTTTATAACTGTCAGAAATACATTAAAATTGATGATTGTTTATAAATAATTTTTATTTTATTTTATTACATTACAAAATTTTAAATGGGTTTTACAAATATTATTGAAAGACAATGGAGAAGACAGATTTAATAAAATTTTCTTATTTTCTAGATCATTATTATGGTAATTTTAAAAGAAATATCTATAACAAAAATTATCACTGGCATTTATACATGTAAGTTATTTTTAATATTAACTTTAAAAAACAATATTTGTTATTTTCCTACTAAGAAAATATCGGTATTGGTTAACAGGATATTTCAGTGGATCGCTCTGGCTGTCACAAAAAATAAGCTTGCCCGTGCTAAATATGACATCATTATAATTTTGTAAAAGAGCAAATGATGACAATAAAACTAGAAAAAGTACGATGTAACATCATCCATAATGTTATAGGATAGCATTTCTCTAAACTGTCGAACAATCAGAACGTTTAAAAATGGAGGGTTAATAAATAAAATATGAAACTTATTATCATTTACTATCAAATTTATGTCCCTTGTAAAATAATTTTAAATTGATAATAAAGGGCAGCTCGTTTAATATTCTGTTTATTTTACTTACTTGGGTTTAATCACAGTCAATGAGAGTTTGAGCGTGGGATCAACACAAAAGCAAACGTTGGTTAGAAAACCACAAAAAAATAAGGTGCATCCAAATCTCACACAAACAGGCAAGAAAATACCTGAGTCAAATTACAAACATGGTTATAATTCGTAGTCTCATAATACTATACTTTTTATACCAACAGGAGTAGTGTTTACCCACAAAAATAGTTTCACAAAGTTCTTGTTAGCATGGTGGTTAACAGTAACTCCAGAATGTACAATGGTACAGTTGTATAATCACAGGACCTGTGAGCTAAAATGGTTCTTTATCATTTACCCGCTTTTCTCTAAATGAGTACTCGGCTGAGTACGTCTCAAAATGAAAGGGCTCGAGTCAGTAGCAGACTTTGGCATAAAATCTCTGAAATAAATAATTGTTCATATCATTATTAATTTGTTTTTTTTAAATATATTTTATATGCATGTGTGTGTGTGTGTATGCATATATATGAGCTTGTCATGGACATGGAGTATAAACTGTGACATACAAGTCTAAAAGGAGCTTTATCATGGCAAATGCAGCATGTGACCAACCTGAGTGAGCTTGTCATGGGCATGGAGTATAAAGTGTATTGTGGTAAGTCTAAAAAGAGCTTTATCATAACAAATATAGCATACTATAACCAACCTGACAGAATTTGTCATGGGCATGGAATATAAACTGTATTGAAGTAAGCCTCAAAAGAGCTTAATCATGCATATATAGCATATTATAACCAACCTGACTGAGCTTGTCATGGACATCAAGTATAACCCGTGTTGTAGTAAACCTCAAAAGAGCTTTTATCATGCAAATACAGCATATTATAACCAACCTGACTGAGCTTGTCATGGACATCAAGTATAACCCGTGTTGTAGTAAACCTCAAAAGAGC
>JAULBS010014490.1:0-10992 GCA_032355785.1 Symmetromphalus regularis | reverse complement strand
CTTTTCACCAATGTATGACTCCCAATAGCCGACGTTTATTGTTTTGTGTTGGGGGGTCGTTAAACTAACAAACTAACTAACTAACTAATCTATTATTCTATAGTTAAATTTCTATAGTATACATGTATATATATATACTAAAATATACTGATTTATTTTTAATAATTGTTTTATGTTTAATCAATGTATGACCCCCCATAAGTGCTGCTGGGTGGTTTTTTTTTGTGCTGAGGGGGTGGAACAGGGTCGTTAAATAATAATAATAATAATAAAAATAAGTATAATAGACTTTGATGACAAATGAAAAAGGAATTTAAATAGAAAAATCCATTTTAAGACAAAATCCATTCAACTTCAAGACGGGCACTACTACTACTAGTACTACAATCTGGTTTTTTTTAACTCATCCACATCAGTTTCTACTTAACTGAGGTGTGTGTGTACATGTGTGTGTGTGTGTGCGTGTGTGTGTGTGCATTTATGTTTACATGAGTGTGTGTATGTGTCTGTATATGTGTGCATGCATGTGTGTGCGTGCATACATGAGTGTGTGCATGTGTGTGTGTGCATGCACGTGTGCATACACGAGTGTGTGTTTATGCATGCATGAGTGTGTGTGTGCATATGCATGTGTGTATGTGCATAATTGCGTGTTAGTTTCTATGCCTAAAGAAAAAAATAGCTAAATATATATTTGACAAAACATTCCTTTCCTTTTCGTTTGATTCTATTAATAAAAATTATGAATCTGGCACACTGAGTGCCCAGTAGATTTGGCTCAGACAGGGTTGCACTATTTTAACATTGTTAAAATGTCACCATATTAGGATGCATAAATGTCAGGTTGTGTATGAAGATAAATCTTCAATGATCATGTGCCCAGTCCACATGTGCAGAACAGATGTTTATGTTTGTCACGTTTTTCATGTACGTACACATATGTATATATATGTAGCCATATTTATATCTTAATGTCAAGTCATAATTGTTATTGTAAAGGTTTATTATAAGGTGTTTAATAATTTCACATCATTCTATAATAAAATGCATAAATACAACCTGAAAAATGAAAGATGAAAAAAAGTCGAAAAAATAACACACACCCCCCTCCCCCAAATAGGACTGCCATATAACGTTTTTTTAATTATTAAATAATATTAATCCAGCTATGTAATAAAAACAAATTTTAACTTGTATACATATATGTGTATATTATAATGAATGTCTTTTTATAGCAATGATAAAAACTCTGACCATTGTTCTAATGGTTTTACGAACATTGTACATATGTATCAAATTCCGCAATGGCTATTAATTATTATGATGATTTTGTACTGAAATTTTGAATTCACAAGTTGTTAAAAATATTAAACATTACAAGCCCTCTAGATAGTAGGAACATTACATTTTCAAATGCGTAGTTGTATTAGTATTTTATTATTTTTATTGGAAACCATGTAATATACCTGTCATAATTACCTTTTTAAACATACACACAAATACGTGTATATGTTGCAATTTTCTATATAGAACAATCAAAAAAACTTTAGTTCATCTGTACAGAAAGTTAAGGATTTGAAAAACCTTGAGGATTATGTGTGTCAGAGGGAATCCTGTGCTGGGTGGTTGTTAATAATAATAATAATAATCATGATAATAATAATAGTCATACTGATCATGAACAGATATTATAAATGATGTGTTGTGAGCTGAGATATTTGTGGAACCCTGAATAATTTGATAAAACTGCATAGTATGGTCAGAGCCAAGTGATATGTAGATCCTTACAGAATTTAATAAAACATGTCTTGGGAAGAGCTACTTGATATTTGTGGAACCCAGAAGGATTTGATAAAACAACATGTCATGGTGAGAGCTCAAGGTTTTGTGGAACCCTGAAGGATTTGATAAAACTGCATATCATGGTAGATAGATAATCTCTGTCATAATTGCTTGAGTACATTGCACTCTTATAGTGGTACAGTAAATTGTAAAGGGGGCACACTTGTTTATGCCAAGTCTAACAAGTGTGTATATTTTTAGAATTCATATCATGTATTGTTGGTGAGGTGCTGAGCTGAAAGTCAGTTACAGTAGTCTTACGTTTAGCCCAGTTATTGGGTCAGCCAGTGTAAGACTAGAACACACTTTATCATGTGTATGTATATTATAGTTATATTTTAATTATATATAGTGCTGTTTAAATTACTTTTCATTTAAAATGTTCATGTAATATTTCTCTTATATTTCTCATGTACACATTGTTAACATTCAGTTTAATTTATTAATACTTTATACTGTGTCTGTTGTATTTTAATTATACAGCTATTTAAATTATTTTAAATTTAATTGTTACTGTACTATATTTTACATATTTTTGTTATATGTGCTATTTAAAAAAAAAATTATTTGGAATTTTAAAAATGTTTATGTGTACACGTACATGCCATTTAAATGATTTTGAATAGGCATATAAAGTGTTAATGTGCAATATATTTCTGTTAAATTTTAATCGAACCTTCCGTTTAAATTCTTGTTTGTTTTTGTTGTATTTAACATGAATATCTCTCTTAAATGTTTTTAAGCTGAAAATGTTATGTACTCTTTGTTGTTATATTTTATATTAAATGTTTGTTTTTTTAACTCTTCCGTGAAATAACAACAATTACAACAATAATAATAATACATTTGAAAAGGTAATTTTGTTCCATTAAAAATATGCAGTTACATTTCTTGATTAGAAATTCCATTTTATTTTTGATTGTTTTGTTTTTAGATTTCAAAATGCATTTCACAAAATTTTTTAAATGTCCAGTTTTATTTGAATAATATGTAGTCTTTGAATATAGATATTTTCATGATGAATAATAATTATTTAAAAAAAATATATATATTTCTTTGTGTATGTTTTACTCCGGTAACAAAAACCTTTGACAAGCATAGTAAGTAACTAAAATATGTAGCAAATTATTTAGTTGTAATAAATGACATGAAATTACATCTCTGTACATGACAGAGACCTTTGACTATGTCACAAGCATACTAAGTAACTAAAATATGTAGTAAATTATAAAGTTGTCACAAATGGTATGAAATTACATCTCTGTACATGACAGTCCATAGGATACTTCAGAGGAAATCCATCTGAGGCGAAATAACTCTGGAAGTGCATTAATTATTAATTTATGATTATCAGTTAAGAAATTGGTTTGCAGATAGTCAAAATGAGTAGGTGCACATTTAGCTAGGAGTTTAAAAAGTTGGTTTGCAGATAGTCAAAATGAGTAGGTGCACATTTAGCTAGGAGTTTAAAAAGCTGGTTTGCAGATAGTCAAAATGAGTAGGTGCAAAAATGAGTAGGTGCACATTTAGATAGATGTTTAAAAAGCTGGTTTTCAGATAGTCAAAATGAGTAGGTGCACATTTAGCTAGGGGCACATTTAGCTAGGAGTTTAAAAAACAAAATTCAAACACTGTTTGAGGTAGCAATCCCTGCAATTAAGAAAATGTCCACAGTAAAATAAATGCTGTGGAGAAATAGTTCCACAGCATTTTCCATGTTAATTTTAATATAAAGTATACTTTATTTTTAATATTAATATTAACACTTTGAAAAAATAGAAATTTAGTCAGCAGCAGAAAAAGTGCCACTGAGATTGAGAAACTCCACGGCAATCTCCACGGCATTGCCAATTGCCGTGATCAATTTCAGAGGTTGGGTAGTAGCCCAGCACATGGGTCAGTAACCATAAAGGTGTTGTTTAAGTTAGGCACATAAATAGTTTAAATGTTTACATATATAATGCACAAGATCATGTCATGTTTTCAGATGTTGTACCTTTCAAGTGTTACGCTGGTGTTACACAATATATCGGTCATTTGCCCCACTTACCGGTTGTTTGAAACACAGACAAAGTTACACAAGCTGGTTTAAATGAGCATGTGACCCACATACTGTACTGTAAATCATGAAATCAACGCAAGCCAGAAATTAATGTAAAAAATGGTACGGTTACATAGACCCAATAATTTGTAAAGGATTATAATTTTATTTATATAATCATACTGGTATTAAAATATAATGTGCTTTAATAATAATAAAATTAGCATTTTAGTGTATCTATCAAGCACATTAATTTTATCATTTACAGTGTAGCAGTTTAGTGTATCATGCACATTAATTTTATGATTTACAGTGTAGCATTTTAGTGTATCTATCATGCACATTAAATTTATGATTTACAGTGTAGCATTTTAGTGTATTATGCACATTAATTTTATCATTTACAGTGTAGCCTTTTAGTGTATCTGTCATGCACATTAATGTTATCATTTTCAGTGTAGCATTTTAGTGTATCTATCATGCACATTACTGTTATCATTTACAGTGTAGCATTTTAGTGTATCTATCATGCACATTAATGTTATCATTTACAGTGTAGAATTTTAGTGTATCTATCATGCATATTAATGTTATCATTTACAGTGTATCTATCATGCACATTAATGTTATCATTTACAGTGTAGCATTTTAGTGTATCTATCATGCACATTAATGTTATCATTTACAGTGTAGCATTTTGGTGTATCTGTCATGCACATTAATGTTATCATTTACAGTGTAGCATTTTAGTGTATCTATCATGCACATTAATGTTATAATTTTAGTGTATCTATCATGCACATTAATGTTATCATTTTAGTGTATCTATCATGCACATTAATGTTATCATTTACAGTGTAGCATGCTGCTTAAATTTTCATAAAAAATTTATGTAAACAACATAATTAAAAAATATAAGATGCTTTATTATGTAAGCTTCTGTTTTAAAACTATTGTTGTATTCTTCAAACAATAGTTGTACATAATAAATTTGAATTGTAGAATGTTTTTGTTCATGGTTTTCAAAAAAGACCATGGGGACTTATTGAATTAGTTTTTGTCTATCCATTTTAATGATTGTATGACCCGCATATTAAATAACAGTTATGTGAGAGTTTGAAGGACATGACATCGGAACAAAACAACACAAAAAACACGTGGCATTGGCATGTATATCTAAACATGTATGTTTCTGTGTTAAAAGCAGATCTGATAATAGGTGACAAATGGTTATTAGCTTACTTGGAGGTTACCTACATTTTATACGAAGCCAAGAAAACAATAATAACAACAAAAACATAGTTTGATTTGTTGTTTAAAGGCTCCAGCAAAGAAATAAAAATATTAAATTGGCTGTTGGGGTACTTTTAAAGAAATGTTATATACATACATACATACATGCACACTCGCACACACATGTACACACACACATACATACACACACACTCATATGCATACACACATATGCATACACATACACACACACACACACACTCACTCACTCACTCACTCACTCACTCACTCACTCACTCACTCACTCACTCACTCACACATATATCAAACATAAGGTGTTTGTGGATTATGGTCTTTAGAGAAAACCCATTAATGCCACATAAGTTACTCTGAATAGGAACAAGGTATCTTTTATATGTGCTTTCCCACAGACAGGATAGCATATACAGCTATTGAAAACCCATTAATGCCACATAAGTTACTCTGAATAGTAACATTTATATGTGCTTTCCCACAGAAAGGACAGCATATACAGCTATTGAAATTAACAGTTGTAGAAAAAAGGAAATTGTTTAATAACTTTGTTATATTTATACTTCAAGTTATGTTGGATCCCTTGAGATCTATGGAATTAAACAGTTGTAGAAAAATAATTCAATTTAATAACTTACATTTATATTTCAGATGCCATAAGACCCCATGAAACAGATGGGAATAAAAAACAAATCTGTTTACTAATAAATTGCTATAAAAAAATTAACAGTTTTTTTAGAAAATAAATCAGTTTAATAACTTTATATTTGTATATTTCAGATCCCGTAGGACCCCTTGAAACAGCTATGGAAATAAACAGTTTTTCAAACATGGGAAGTAGACGTGGAGGTAAGGAAAAGATATTTCTAACAAAATACTCTAGTCATCATTCCTAGTCATCATGCCATAGTGAAAAGCATCTGTTTTATTAGGCCTTGCATGTTAAATACAGTGTTTCAAGTTCCTTCTCCCACATACTGATTCTGAGGTGTTTTTATATAGAAATGAAAAGTGCATCTAGTATTCACATTTCACATATTTTTAACACATGTTGGTTGGATTTTTTATAACCCTAGAATTACACTGTTTTTTTTGTAAAACCTGTTTTAAATTAGAAACTTTTATATCTTAAACCACGGTTTGTTTAAAATGTTCAGTCTTTTTAAAACTTAGTGGGTTTTAATATGCAAAAAAAGAGACGGGAAATTGGGCACAGATGCAGGATTTCTGAAAGGGAGGGATTTAAATGTAATGGATAATGGTTAATTTTCATGTCCTTCCACTCATAAAATGTGAAAAAAAGAATGAAAAAAGAGGGAATGTACCAGTACTTGAAATGTTCTTTATTCAATCTTTTTCAGAGTTAGATTTTATTTCATTAACAGAAAAAGGAATAGACACAAGTTTCACAACTCAGATTTAGATGAACATGACCCGTGGAATTGATTGTCTATGGCCTCACTGTAAAACAACCAAAGCTTCTTTGTATACATGCAAGAACTATTGTCTTTCTTATAAAACAGAAATGAGCAAACATGGGAAGGTTTCTGAAGGATTTATTTCCCTTTGTTTGTTGAAGGATGCAGTAGCTATACCCAGTCACACAAAGAAATAATCTCGGTTTTAAAATATGTAATAAAGTGTCCAAAATATAACACACAGTCAGTTCATAATATACAGTTATTTTTATTCAGTATTCTTCTTGCATTATGTGGTGGGTACTTTAATATAAATGGGAATTAAAAAGTGTAAATATTCAAATAAAGTGTAGAATTTGAAATATTAAAATACTAAATGTTCCACGGAATTTGTAAACAAGTTAAGGTATTGTTTAATTTTTTTAATTATTTACTATATTTCAAAAAGGAGTTATTGGTATTAATAGCTTTTAATTATTTATGACTTTTTTTTTTACAACAAAATCCATGAAACTGAAATATAATTTTACATTTGGACCTTATTTTTTATCACAAATATTGCATAGGGGAAGAAAAAAATACCAAACTGTTCTACATGTACAAAGTAAAAAAACAAAATATATACATGTATATAAAATAAAAACAAAACATAAATAATCTATTGTTAAAATAAACAACTCCATTGTGTTCATATTTCATATTGTTTCCTCCTTCTGACCATTATTTTGAAAAACAAAAATTGATATGGTAGTTTCATTTTTATTTTGTTACAATTGACCAAGTATTAAAAAAGAAATAAGAAATAAAATCTAATAGATCAAATGTTATTACGCAAAATGTTAAAAATAATTGATTTGCTTCAAAATTATATGTCTGACTAGGGTGTGTTAGTCTTACTAGGAAGTCGCATAACGTCAGATACTGTGACTTGACGTCACACGATTTCATCATACCTGTAGAAGCTATTCATGGATTCATAAAATACTATTTTGACAACCTTACTTTTCTTTTATGCAAAAAAATAAAATAATTATATTTATCAGGGATGGAACTTTTCCTGTTTCTCCAGAAATCTGTGATTCTACTTAGAAATTTTGTTCTTTTCTTTTTTTCCATTTCTTTCCTATTTCCTTTCATCTAAAAAAATTTTCCCCTGTGAGCAAAGACACTCATTCACCAGCTATATCCAAGCTTTTATACTTCTGGTTGCATTCACTGCATTGTTTGATACTTTTGTTTAATATACGAAGTTGGGTAAATTTGTTTGGAGGTCATATGACAGTTATTTGATTAAAATTAAATGTGAACCTCAGTAGATGGTAGGACAACCGACTCTGAAGCTGAAGATCGGGGTTTAAAACCAATCGGAGACTCTCTAGCTGAAGATAATGGTTTAAAACCAATCAGAAACGTGATCACACTGATTACATGTGAAAATAAGCAAATGTTTGACATCCAGTAGCTCATTAATATAGCAATGTTTTCTTGTGGTGTTCACAAACAATATTCATTATGGTAAATAACCATATTTTTAATGTGAGGATGGATAATAAATACAATATTAAATTATTCCGTTACATGAAAAGTGTATATTTCGTGTAAAATAATTTTATTTGTTGATCATTAAAGGTAATTAATTTTTTATTTCAACTTGATATTAAATAGAACCTAGTTTCATACAGTGAGACAGCTATATACTATAATACAGACAACTCGTAGGATTTAATGATATTCTTCATTATAGTGGGATGGTCCTAATACCAGAGTATTAATAAAAAACTGTAAGACAAACAAAATTAACATTATCATTAACCGTTCTTTGTTATTTGTCTGTCACTGATGGAAAACAACAGGTCTTTTTGTTTTCATTGGTATACAGCACATTAAAAATTCATAGCTTGTTGAATAACTCTCTTTTTATCAGTTACAATATGCCACTACAACAAAGAAAACACTGGACTATTGTTTAACCACTGGATAAGCGAAACAGAATTGTTAATATTGTTTGTCTCTTTAATGAGATGAAATTGTATTAAAAACTGAAATTAATCTTCCTTTACTGGTCTTAAAATCTGCTGTAATGATGTGGTCTTAATCTCAAAGTAATGTGTGCAAGCCAGCGCGTTTGTGGGTAGATGGGTGTGTGTCTTTAAACAAACTGGTCTTTATAGTAAGATGGTCTTAGAACTGGAGTGTTTTTTAGTTGTGGTTTGACTGTATCTTTTAAGAATAATGATAATAAAAAGTCTGTTAGTAAAGTTGTCTTCCCATAGGTTGATGTTCGGTAACAAGTACATTGGAAACCTTGATTATGTTAAACACTTGCTACACAGTTCTTGATATTGGGTGGTACTTTGTGCATATAAAAGACCACTTGTTGCTTATCAGAAAAGTGTAGCCTATGTGACGGCAGCAGGTTTTCCTCTAAATACATGTCAGAATGACCATATGAATGACATCAATAGCCGATGATAAATAAAACAAACTTTACTTTACTTTGTGCTTAAAATAAACATTTTTTCTTTGGCCTACATTTGTGTCCTAATTCAGATATTTAAAAGTCCATAAAAAATTTTTTATGTGTGTTATTTACTGACATCAACATACAGCATTGCCAATTTATGGTTGGTAGTTTTATAAGTTGTTTGTATGAGTGGTTTTTTTTTTAGGGGAAACTGTGTTATCACAGAACATCTTTCATTTCCTCAGTGTAAAATTAAAAAAAAATTATAAAGGAATACAACCAAATAAAATTGATGCTATTCTGACTGATTTTTTAACTGCACAGAGACTGGTTTGTTCTGGTTTAAACCAACAAAAATTTACACAAGATAATTAAAGTTTGTTTAAATCCAATTATAATGGATAGACTGATTTGTGCTGGTTTAAACCAACAAAAGTTTACACAGGATGATTAGAGTTTGTTTAAACCCAATTATAATGGATAGACTGGTTTGGGCTAGTTTAAACCCAAATTCAATTTATTGAGGCTGATTTGAACTGGTTTAAACATAGTTGAAATGCATATTCTGTACTGTTTTGTCTATTACAATAATTTTGTTAACTATATTTTAAAAAACCCTGAAATTTTATATTTCACATAGTATTAATAGTGAACGTCTCAATCTTCTAAGCTCCAGAAGGAGATTGTCTACAACTGTTTTCATTGCTATTAACTTATACGTTGACATTTAAACTACATTTTTAAAGCTGTATGCCATTCATACATTACAGGGGGGAAAAGAAGTTTGCCCTGAATATTGTTAGTATTGAGAAATCAAAGTAGAATGTGGCTATAATAACCCGGGTGACCTGGGGCTTTTTCCTGCCAATGCTTCTATTTATTATCAGCCTGCATCTAGTTATCATGTAGACCTCTGCTGGAGGGGTTGGGTATGACGTCAGCAGTGACATACTTCCACTGTGTACCACTCAGGTCAACACTGTCACAGCAAAACAACTATCCAGCTATTTTTATTTCCTTGAGGCCCAGATGGGGGCTGACGTGCATCTTCATACATATCTCCTAAAAAATAAAATGGACAGTGCTTATGTACTATTACTCTGATCCATTTTTCTTTTCTTTTCTTCTTCTTTTTTTATATACTGTGTTGTTTGTTTAGGTCTTGATATAATATAATTATTATAAATTTTAAAAAAAAGGTCATATTTTATAATGTGTATTTTTATTTTAAAGAGGCACTGAAGGGTGACTGATCATATTCTTATTGAGCCTATTTTGACCTGTTGTGATATTAAATATTGAAATACTGATACAATTTTATTTTTATATTTAAAAATCCATGTACAGTGAAACCCGTTTGTAACAGCCATATGACTAAAATGACCAATATGAGCAAATGGGTCTTTATGTGCAGGTTAAAATACATGCATTTTTACTAGAAATGAACATATCTGAAGGAGATTTTATAGATGCAGAACTAAAAGAGGACATATCTGAAGTAACTAATATATATATATATATATATATATACTTGTTAAAACATGTATTTTTACTAGAAGATTATTTAAAGTTGTTTTTATGTACAGATTAAAAACATGCATTTTTACTAGAAGAGGACACTTCTAAAGTAGCTTTTATAGACAGGTTAAATTATATGCATTTTTACTATAAGAGGACACTTCTAAAGTAGCTTTTATAGACAGGTTAAAAACATGCATTTTTACTATAAGAGGACACTTCTAAAGTAGCTTTTATAGACATGTTAAAACATGCATTTTTACTATAAGAGGACACTTCTAAAGTAGCTTTTATAGACAGGTTAAAAACATGCATTTTTACTATAAGAGGACACTTCTAAAGTAGCTTTTATAGACATGTTAAAACATGCATTTTTACTATAAGAGGACACTTCTAAAGTAGCTTTTATAGACAGGTTAAAAACATGCATTTTTACTATAAGA
>JAULBS010014479.1:0-10992 GCA_032355785.1 Symmetromphalus regularis | reverse complement strand
TTAGCATCACATGGTACCATGCCTCAATACACCAGCAACATCTTGCCCCTGGTCAGCACCATGCTGCTCTAGTAGTGCTTTCCCTAGCTTGTTTAGCATCACATGGTACCATGCCTCAATACACCAGCAACATCTTGCCCCTGGTCAGCACCATGCTGCTCTAGTAGTGTTTTCCCTAGCTTGTTTAGCATAGCATGGCACCATGCCTCAATACTCTAGCACCATCTTGCCTCTGGTCAGAACCATACTGCTCTAGTAGTGCTTTCCCTAGCTTGTTTAGCATCGCATGGCACCATGCCTCAATACTCTAGCACCATCTTGCCTCTGGTCAGAACCATGCTGCTCTGAGATTAAATATCGCTTTTTTTCATGATTATTTCCAAATGTCCTTTTGGCAATACAGTTAGAAAATTGGAATTTAACATCTAATTAGAAGACTGCAATCTAAACATGTACATTATAGAGGGCAATCCGACATGCACACTGAAGCATGACCGTCTATAGCCAGTCTATTGTTTTGTGACTAGTCTTGTGTATGAAAAGCTGTAATAAGTGGTATCATGTTTAATGTTTTTCATTGTGTTTTGCAGGCTATCATGACGAAGGTTCACAAACATGGCCTGAATATACTGACTCTGTCAGAAATGCAGTATCTTCAGCGTCACATGTCTCCAGAGCAGATCGGCGCAGACATCAACGTGCAGGCATTGACAGAATCCTGGGAACGTGAACGGCAGGCTTACATGTCAACTATTAACACACTCAAAGAACTACTGTCCAAAGTGAAGAGTAGTGACAGGGTATGTACACACAGAGAATAACACAGAAATGTTTCATCACACATTCCAGCAGAACAGTGGGATGTAACTCAGTAGTGGAGCACCTATTTGGCTATTTCTATTGCCAGACGGTGCTTTCATAAATGGTATGGCAAAAGCTGTGGTATGTGCAGTTCTGTATATGAGAAAATGTATTTAAAAACTCTTTTGTGCTAAACAAAAAGTAACCATCCTTCCATTTAAGATCAGATTCAAGTTAACTTTAGTTCTGGTTAAATCTGAGTGACGGTGTTGTTATTGTTTCCAAATGGCATCTCTGCACAGAGAGTCCAGACTGTGATGACATACACTCATGAACTTCTGTTAAAATAGCAGTATATCCTGTGATTTTTGTAAAGGTAAATATATCCTATTTCAAGGAGATTCTTTAGTCAAGTCCATCGACAGCAGTGGAATGTCGGACTCTCAAATTGATGACAGTGGTTGAAAAACCAGTTGGCTCCCACTTGACAAAGTGTCAAAATAACCAAATGTTTGACATTAAATAACCAATGATTAATAAATCAATGTGCTCTATTGGTGTCATTAAACAAAACAAACCAAAAAAAAAAATATCAGCAGCCTAATAATAATGTATGAGAACTGGACTGTCAGTGATGGTATTCCATCACTTTTTATTTAATGTTCCACAAGTGTTTGAGAATTTGACTTATTTTTAATTTTGTTTTACAGTCGACAGATGTTTATAAGGACTGGAGAGGTGATCTGTTGACGGCACTGTGCAAGTTGTTTACGAAAGAACGTGAGCTGTTACTAGCCGAGCTTCACACCTACATTGCTTCACACACGGAGGCTGATAGCAGCACCATTATTGGCAAACTGGAGCAACGCATTCAAGATCAGGTAATCTGCACAGATAGTTAGACACACAGAGCTCTACCACCTACTTGCCATTGTTTGTTTTGTTTAATGACACCACTACAGCACATTGAAATACCAATCATCGGCTATGTCTTAAGTGCGAGGCAGTCACTAATGGTTTTTGAACCACTGTCTTCAGCTTGAGAGTTTGATGTCTTACCACTGGACCACTCATCTGAGGCTCACCCAGTTACTACCCATTACTGCTAAACATTTAAAAATATTCTTCAAACATTTTAATGACAATTCTATACTGTCTGTGGGAAAGTACAATTAAAAGATCCTGCTAATCACAAACAGTAGTCTAAGTGGCAGTAATGGGTTGCTCTAGAGACCATAAGTTGTAAACTGAATGTTTGACACCATCTGCAGAATAAACAGTTTGTTGGGTGTAGTTAAACAAACAATCCTTTCCTTTGGTGATGTTGTAAAATCATGATATTATAGTTTAACGACACCACTATTGGCTATTGGATATCACAAATTTGGTTATTTTGACAATTCAAGTGTCACCCAGACTCCAATGAGTTTGGAACCACTGTCATCAGCTTGAGAGTCCGACGTTCTACCACGGGACCACTTAGGCTCACTAAAATCATGATATTAATGCAGACAAGTAATTCATTCAAAACATGTCACCTATGTAGACACAGTATTTAATTTTATCCACAACACTGTAACAAATGATTAACCAAGGCACATAATTAAAATATGCATTTTAGCTTACCACCTCCATTACACCAATTACAATTATGAAATATAATTTAAAAACTGAAATCCTTCTACTAGAATATCCTTTCTAGGTTAGTAACCTTAAGTGTTTCAATTATTACATATTAAACACATAGGTAATAAAATGATTTTAAATAATATAACTTTTCTCTCCTTTCATTTATGCATGTATTCAAAAATGATTTACTTGTTTTACAGGAATCACTGCACAGGTCAGCAATTGATCAAGTTTTCCATGCAGACCGTCAGTCTCTGCTGCGGGAGATTGAAGAACTCCGCTCTGTCTCAAGTAAAGCTAGAATGGAAAAACACGAGCAGCAACAGAAACTCAGCGAGCAGCATTCTGCACACGAAGAAGAAAGTTTGAAAAGGGAAAGACAACTCCAAAGACAATGTGTGTTATGATAGAATATAATTTTAAAACTATATATTTCTTGCTCTGTTTGGAAATGTTGTGGAATTAAGCCAATATTTACATATTATTTCTTTAATATTAAAAAGAAATTAGAGACTAAGCAATATTATTAAAATTTACATTTTGTGCTTACTTCACATTTCATTATCTTATAAAAATATTTAATATGGAGTTCAAATTAAGTGCTGTTTTCTGATGGGATTATAACTGAAGATGTTTCATTTTCAACAAAAAAAAAAAATATTTAAAAAAAAACAATGTCCTCTAAAAAATTACATTGTTGTTTATTATTGCATAAAATATATTCCAATGTGGAATTTCACCATTTTTTTCTAGTACAAGTATTGGAATTTAAGATACAACAAGAAAAGGTTATTGAAGATGATCTTCGGAAGAGTTTGGAGATGGAGAATAAAAGAGTGACGGAACTTTCAAGCCAGTTGACAAAAGAGAAGAGTCAGACACTTGACCTACAGTCAGAGGTATCCTCTCTACAGATCCAGCTTTCCAAGGCACGTGACGCCCTTGAGCGAGAGCAGAGCAGATTTACTTCTGTCACGTATGTAGTTTTAGTTGTAGATTTAACACTATATAATTATATCGGTTATTGTTTTTTTTTTGTTTCTTAAAATTGTAATTTTAAATAAAAACGAATTGTTCATAGCTTTTTGGGATCAGATTTGTATATATGTTAATAAAACAAAAATTGCCCTTTTTCAACTATTTTTTTTTTAATGACACCACTAGAGCACATTGAATTATCGATCATCGGCTATTGGATGTCAAACATTTGGTAATTTTGACATGAGACAGCCTCCAACGGGTTTTGAACCACAGTCTTCAACTTGAGAGTCCGATGTGCTACCACTGGACCACTGAGGTTCTTTTTCAACTACATAAATTTATTAAATATATATATATGTCATTTCACTGAGTGAAATAGTATGTTATGTCTCTTTTTAGTATAATTGTCATGAAAATGTTTCTGCATTTTTTTAAACACTAATTTGTTTTAATATGTGATAGCCAATAAATGATGCCAAGAAGCGTATGTTCATTTCTCTTTAAAATCATTATTGGTTAATATTTTGGTTTAAACTTTCCTCATGTTTGGACCTATGTTGATTTTATTATTTTATATTAACACTGTAACAGTTTGTTTTTCATCTCTTCTCCTACTGTTGTCATGAATATCTCTTAAATACAGATCTTCTAATTTACGTTTAGCATTTTTCTGTTAAACCAGCGTTATTCAAGACAACAGCTGTGATTTTGTTTTCTATGTTTATTATGTTTTTTTGGTGTTGATATAGGAAACAGTTGTTGATGATTACTTTATTCTCTAATACAGGGAAACATGGAGTACACTTTTGTAAGTTTCTCCTTGTTGCTATGCATATGTTCTTGCATGTGTCTTACACCACGTGTACATGTTACAACCAAAACATACAAAATGAGGTTACTCGGTGGCAGTCCAGAGAAAGGAAAGGATAGTTTGTTTGATGACACACCAGCAAATTTGTTTATCCAGCTGCTATTAAGTGTCAGATGTATGGTGTTTTGTGACTCATGGTCTTTAGAGGAAACATAGTCTATTCTTCCTGATTAACAGCAAGGGATATTTTATATGGATATTCCCACAGACAGAATAGCACATACTATAACCTTTGATTGGACCACAGGTTGCAGCAAATGGTGTACCTCTACCCATTGAGCTTTTGGGAGCAATCACTATGGGTTAGAACCAGTGTGAAGATTTAAAATGTTATGCCTTGACTGAGATTTGTAGTTTGTTTTATTTAACGACGCTTCTAGAGCACATTGATTTTTATCTTATCAACGGCTATTGGATGCCATGCATATGGTCATTCTGACATATGTCTTTAGAGGAAACCCGCTGCCACCACATAGGCTACTCCTTCCAATAAACAGCAAGGGATCTTTTATGTGCACCGTCCCACACAGGATAGCACATACCACAGCCTTAAACCAGTTGTGGACCACTGATTGGAACAGAAAATAACCCTAAGTGCAAATGGGTATATTGAGAAGGAGCGATCCAACGATCGACCAGTTCACAGGCTGACACGATACCGTTTGAGGTAGATCCCGCTCCCACTTCTTAATCCAGTGCATTAGCCAAATTCTATTTTAATTCATATTTGGCGAACGACAACTTAAACCCTGATTGGGATTTTGCAACACATTTTAAATTTTAATCAATTACAAACCTTTAGTGTCAAGTTTCTCACTGTATAGTTTGTTTCCTTTATCTCCCAATGTCTGGCCAACTACTGGAACAATCATCTTTTCGACACCTGTTAAAATAAATAGTGATAATAATAAACAGAAAACATAAATAAGATAAAAATCAATGTGGTCAAGAGGCGTCGTTAAACGAACTACATAGACTGATTGCAGTTAAATGCGATCTTGTAATCTGGTTGTGTCATTATAAAAAATAGGCACCCCTAAAAAAATATTGACTTTCGACTGAAAGCAATCCTTGAATATGTTTGTTTGCTTGAACACGATAAGAGATTTTCAGATTCTTAAAAGGGAGATAATTAGTTAGGAAAATCATCCCACCAATCAGTGAAGGTGACGTGTGCATCTACGTCCATCTTGTCCGACGCCATGTTGATGTCTTTACATAAAAGAATCTCATCCATTATTTTTCATTTTATTTTTATTCAGTCCACCATTATGAACTAGCATTTCTCATCTCTCACTACATAATGTGTTTAAACCAGGAAAATACTCGTTAGTTGCAAATCTGTTACTATGTCTAACAAGTCCAATCAGCAAACTTAAACTAGATGCCTGTTATAATTACAAACCTTGAAAGTCGAGTTTATCACTGTATAGTTTGTTTCCTTTATCTCCCAATGCCTGGTCAAATACTGGAACAATCGTCTCTTCGACACCTGTTAAAAAAACAAACAAAAAACTATTATCAATAAAACCCTTGCATGTTTATAAAACCGACTCTAATACAAAAAGAAAAGAAAAGTGGTTATTAACAAAAAGTCTAAACAACACTGATATAGACTGACTGCAGCACTGATAAGAGGACAATTGTGAAAAAAGTCTGAAAACATAAGTGTAAAGATGTGATCACATATCACTACAGCAAAAATCGAGATTCCCCACAAAAATAATTCAATATAGATTGGGCTTCATTACGCTTTGGTGTAGAGGCACTGATTTTCCACGATAACGGAAATGTGGACGGAATCGCGGAAGAACCTATTTGAAATGGAATTCCCAATTTTCTCTGAAAACATTCGTCTTCAAATAGCACAGTTTATTAATTAAACGGATTTTGAAAAGAGAAAATTTCGATACCTGACTACACTGATATCTGTACGTGTTATGCTAAATTAGTTTAGCCCACAGACGATCACCAGTCATTTGGTATACACTAGTATGCTCCGTCATTTAAATAATATTTCTTTTGCTCAAATTTTCCAACTATTACGCCAGTTAAAGATTTATTACATATTTTGGGTCGATTTATTTATAATATTCTTCATAATTTAAAACTATTAAAGTTGGTTTTCACGTTTGGTAAATAAATGATACAATTAAAGTCATTTTTTATATAATCCTAACTCATATCATGGCGTATTAAACAAGTTTTAATTCATGTTTGTGCGTGCGTGTGCATATGTGTGTGTTTAATGGAACACAAAGTGAAATTATAAAATTTATAGAAACAGAAAGAAAAAAACCTAGTTAAATTCTGAAACGGAAAAGGGGAAAATTGGAAAGGGAAAATCAGTGCCTCTATCAGTGTTGAGTTACGAGAGATTATTCACTAAATACAGTATAGGTGGCACTTTGAAAAACCAGCCTTACGTCCAGTACAGGCTAGCATTCATGAAAGCTATGTAACCATTTAAAAGTCGGAATTCCGTGAATCCGCCGAGAATTCTCATGCCTGATGTGGTTAGATGTGTTCCTGTAATCTGGTTACTGTTATGAAATGCAATCGTTTAATGTGCTTGTTTGCTTGAACATGATCGAGATTTTCAGATTCTTAAAAGGGAGATAATTAGTTAGGAAAATCATCCCACCAATCAGTGAAGGTGACGTGTACATCTATGTCCATCTTGTCCGACGCCATGTTGACATCTTTACATAAAAGAATCTCATCCATTATTTTGCATTTAATTTTTATTCCGTTCACCACTATGAACTAGTAGCATTTCTCGTCTCTCACTACATAATGTATGTTTAAACCAGGAAAATACTCGTTAGTTGCAAATCTGTTATTATCAGACCTGCCTATCCATATAAACCCTTTCAGGTATCAAAGACCCATAAATATGATTTCTCAGGAAATCTACAGGTCCTGTTAAGAAATGCTTCACATGTGACAACCGAATTGTTCTTTGAATCTAGTCTCGGCCCTTCGCTCTTTCTTTTACTCACCATCACGTTTTAGCTTTCAAGTTTGGCGCAAAATGTTTTTACAAGAAGTGGAAATGCAAAACCGTGTCACTACACATATGTATTAACATTTGACCTTCACCCAGGAAGTTATGCAAACCAAACTCCAACAACTTAAAACATTTTTAATAATAATAATAAATAAGTAAAAAAATTTATAATTTAGGCAACTCGGCTAGCCAGCGGAATGACTATATGGCCGGAATGCCATAGTTTGTGGTGTCTAATCGGAAATATTATGCAGAAACCAGAAAGGTAGACAGGTCTGTACTATGTCTAACAAGTGCAATCAGCAAACTTAATCTTGATGCCTGCTACAATTACAAACCTTGAGAGTCGAGTTTATCACTGTACAATTTGTTTCCTTTATCTCCCAATGTTTGGCCAAATACTGGAACAACTGTCTCTTCAACACCTGTTCAAATAAATAAAGTGATAATAACAAACTGAAAACAGAAATACTTCAAAACAAATCGCTTTAAAAGATAAAAACTATTAATAGGGCATGGTTTAAGCTCGACTGTAAAAATCATTAGAAAATTGGCTAATTTGGTCAGAAATTCAGTTTCAGTTAGCCAGATAAAGCGAACAAAATAAAGGTGCTTAAGAAGCGACGTTATAGCCAGACACAAAATTATCTGACGTGTAGTCAAAACTGGCAGATTGAAAGCAATTTTCTAATGAGCTGTTTGGCAATTTGATACTCCAGTGCATTTGCCAAGTTCCATTTTAATTCATATTTGGCGAACGACACCTTGAACTCTGATTGGGGTTTTTCAAGCACACACTTTAAGTTCTTTTAATCAATTACAAACCTTGAGAGCCGAGTTTCTCACTGTATAGTTTGTTTCCTTTATCTCCCAATGTTTGGCTAAATACTGGAACAACCGTCTCTTCGACACCTGTTCAAATAAATAAAGTGATAATAACAAACTTAAAACATAAATACTGTAAATCATCAAATTAATGCGAGCAACTAATTAAAGTGAAAAATGCAACGAACGCTTAACGCAATAATTAATATTCATTTTATTTTCTCATAAAAAATAATTGGAGAGCAGAATTTTTTAAGATGTAAAATAAAAACATTTTAAATTATGAATATATACATTATAAATAAATTGACCCAAAATATGTAATAATTACGCAATAATTTCATGACGCATTAATATCATGATTTACAGTACTTCAAAATAAATTTCTTTAAAATATAAAATCCATCAGGGCTTTAGAATGCTTTAAGGGCTTTAAGAAGCAACGTTATAGCCAGAGACAATTATCCGAAGTGTAGAGTCAAAACAGTGGCAGATCGAAAGCGATTTTCAAATTAGTTGTTTGGTGATTTTATAATCCAGTGCATTCACCAAATTCCATTTTAATTCATATTTGGTGAATTGGCGAACAACAACTTAAACCCTGATAGGGATTTTGCAGTACACTCTTTAAATTTTAACCAATCACAAACCTTGAGAGTGGAGTTTCTCACTGTATAGTTTGTTTCCTTTATCTCCCAATGTTTGGTCAACTACTGGAACAATTGTTTCTTCAACACCTGTTAAAATAAATAAAGTGATAATAATAAACAGTAAATCATCAAATTAATGTGAGCAACAAATTAATGCGAGCAACTAATTAATGCTTCAACGCAATAATTAATACACATTTTATTTTCTCATAAAAAATCATAGGAGAGCAGAATTTTTTAAGAAGTAAAATAAAAACATCATTTTAAATTATGAATATATACATTATAAATAAATTGACCCAAAATATGTAATAAATACGCATTTTTGTGCACTTCTTCACGGACACAATAATTTCATGACGCATTAATTTCATGATTTACAGTACTTCAAAATAAATTTCTTTAAAATATAAAATCCATCAGGGCTTTAGAATGCACCTATTTTGTGATAATATTAAGTTGTGCCCAAAATACAGCCGTCCAAGTTATTATTATAACAAAATTAATACTGAATGAAAAATACAATAACAAAACACACCCTGAACAAATGTTAAGCAGTATACTTAATTATAATAGAAACATCAATTAGAGTACGGCTTTAGTTGAAATTTACAATTAATCCAATCTAAAGCCATTCTATTAATAAGAGTTTTGCAGTACTTTAAATTTGAATTAATTACAAACCTTGAAAGTCGAGTTTCTCACTGTATAGTTTGTTTCCTTTATCTCCCAATGTTTGGTCAAATACTGGAACAATTTTTTCTTCGACACCTGTTAAAATGAAGTGATAATAAACTGAAAACAGAAATACTTCAAAACAAATCTCTTTAAAATATTTAAAAAAAAACTATTATCTTGCCACCATGTAAAATTCTTTAATCCCATTGGTTGTTCGCTGTTGGACAAAACCCTTACACCCCGGTGGGCGGAGATAATTTTTCTTATACCCTGTATGTAATTTTCAACAAAACCAGAGATCGGCTGTTCCGCGTGTGGATATTCATGTGCTTTATTATTATTTATTTACTTCATTCATTTTTAGTTTTAAAAATGTGTTTTAATTGGTATACATGTATGTTTCAGACAATTTTGTGTTACAAACATTTGCAGTTAAAAACATTTTTATTGATGGAACAACATTTCGTCGCTGTCAAGTGACTTCTTTGGCATCTGCATAGTACGCCTTCTGCTCAAGTTAAAAGAACACAGAGGGTACATAAAATGCCATTTACCCCTCATGAAGCTTCAATAACTTATATTAAAGAGAGTCCCTCGGAATTTAAGGGGCTTTGCGCTCTAAATAATGATTATGAATGAAACTTACATGTATTTGTTATACTAGATCTCGCTCTCATACCACACACATTTTAACTGAACCATGGTATAGGGAATTCCATGCCGAGTCGATTGATTTTTATCACATTTAAACATTAGAATTCTTCAAATTTCAATAAATGTTTTTACAGCTTCCAATAATATTCAGACATTTCAAAAGAAAGTCTAATGGGGGGAATACCCGTCACGTGACTCAAAATATATACTTCAGCGGAAAAAAGCTTTTTTTCTATTTGTCTGTGAGCATAATTCATGATTATTTTTAAAATTTTGATAATAAGCGAGATACGGTGGTTATGTAAGTAGCTGAATGAAGTATTTCTATGGACAAATCTAATGCTTATATTTAAAACTGGTTCTTTGTTTGGAAATTAATTAGGTCAACGGTCCGTGGGACTATGCATTTAATAGGAGTTTTGCAGTACACTCTAAATTTGAACGAATTACAAACCTTGAGAGTAGAGTTTCTCACTGTATAGTTTGTTTCCTTTATCTCCCAATGTTTGGCCAAATACTGGAACAACTGTCTCTTCCACAGCTATTCAAATAAAATAATATAATTGAAGAAACTGCTTAAATAAATAAATATAAAAAACACTCCTGCTAGAATACTGATTAGTGTGTAACATAAAACAACTAAAATGCAACACACACTTTTAAAGTACATAAAATGCATTCATTTGTTGTGAGGTGAAGTATTTTTTATACGGGTCCACATCCAATTTGGTTCGGACCCGTCTCCCCCGGACTAGGGCACTGGGCCCGGGGCAGAGGTTAGTGTTAGTAGGAGACTCGAAACACGCTGCTTTTCTATATAAACAGCAAGGGATCTTTTATATGCACTATCCCACAGACAGAATATCACATACCACGGCCTTTGTTAAACCAGT
>JAULBS010014468.1:0-10992 GCA_032355785.1 Symmetromphalus regularis | reverse complement strand
TGTGGAAAATTCCCCAACACCTCGTGAAGTTGCTTTTTCACTGTGAAACTATCTTTGAATATAAAGCGCCTGTTCTTTGATAACAATTCCTTACAAAGAAGGCAACTGTCATTATTTTACAGTACCTTTTATTTGGTATTACGGTAGTTTTGAAACTGACGTACTCCCATTCATTTTTACCTCTTCTGTGAACGATTATTTACATCGATAAGGTGAATGCCGAGACATTGAAAATCGAATTGTGATTGGATGCTACAAAATCTTCTCCTGCTATGAAGCGCAGCCCAGCTTTTCCTCAACTATGTTTGTCAGGGGTCCAAACGGACTCCGTGACCGGTGTGACGCCTGAAATTGTTAGGATGGTCTAACGGATAACGGTCTTGTTTGTACGGGCGCCGTGTAAACAAGCATAGTATTGCTTGCTGGTTGCACGGCTGGCCGTTCAAACAAGAACCGAAAAGAAACCCTTGTTTACACGGCTGACCAGCCGGGAACCTCATTTTAGATAATCATACTTTTAGCCCTAAAAGCTTCCCCAGTTCCCCAAGATATTAATCCTAACGAAATCATCAATGGTTACCACAAGTTACCTTTATGCTACTCCCGAACCTTAATGAGTTACCGTCGTGTTACGACAGCGTTTTGATCAATAGTGTTTTGAGTGATTAAAAATTATACCAAACATATGCACCTAAATGTATTACTGAGCTATCCGAATATTTAAAATGCGGACATAGATACTGATAATATTGTCCGATTGTAGATACCTAATATTCTATTTACATACTTATTAAAAATATATTTTTTAAATATTTCCGGATATTTGGATTGTTTGTTTGTTTGTTGTTGTTATTGGTGTATAAATTAAACACCCCCAAAAAACGGTTCATAATTTCAAGTGTCTTTGACTTTGCCGGTAGAAATACACTCATGTGTAACATTAATTATGCATATCAATATTAGTTTTTCTTGCGAATTAATTTTAATGTAATGTCAGGAGAATATAATATGTTTTTTCATTATTTCTGTTTAGTTAATACGATGGATACCCGAAGTTCGGGAATGGAATTTCTGTTTGCATTCAGTGTGCTCATTGGTTTGTGTTTTTCAAAAGGTAAGATGAAGATCTTTTCTCTACTGTGACTTTGTGACACATGTTAATGTTTGACAAGTTATGTAGATTATATTTATGCTATCCTTATGGCAACTTCAGTAAATACTGTTTTGGTCATATTTCATTCAGTGGCGGGCCCAGGAATGTCAAAACGAGAGTTTGAGAGGAAGTGTTATTATATTTAATATTAAAAGGTTGGGTGGGTGTTGAAAGATATACTATTAATGGGGAAAAATTAGAGGTCATGACAGTTACTCTTCTGTTTTGCTTATTTGGAGTATATTTGCATGTCAGAAGTTTCATTTCTGTTCTATGGCTTATACGTTGGAAAACAACGCGTCGGTGAAAGAAGAATATAAAAGCAAAATAGAAGAGTAATTGTTGCAAAAAGGGTGATTATAATCGATTATTTTGCTGCTAAACTGAAGCCTTATTGTCTGTGTAACTATGAGATGCATTTTGAACCCGAGAGTCTGTCAGATACGCAATAAAAATAGGGGGCCGTGATCTCCACCTTTGCCAAAATGTGTATCGTCCCCATCTCCTATCACGGTAAACAAACAATCACACGTAGCTAACAGTTCGTACTAATTAACATAATAAAACACCTTTAAAATCTGCAGAGAATACATTTCAAACTATGCAGTTATAAGTAAAAATGCAGTTATATTCGATGTAAGGCTAATCAGAACTGAAGTTTATTACTCTCAGGCCGTAAGACAACGGAATATCCAAAATGCTAAACATTCTAAAATTGATTCAGGCGATAACGCGGTTCAATAGAAAATAACATCGGTACCACAATTTTTGGTATATTTTAATAATTCCATTTTGTAAATACACATTTGTTAAAAATACATGGATTGGTCCAAATGACACCATGAGACTTAAAAAAAAAATTCTAAACCAGTATGTCGCATGTTTCTGTTGTATTCACTGGCTTTTAATTGTGAAAGCAGGCAAACAGTTACGATATGTGTGAGATTAAACAGGACCAAGCTCATATTTCGTAATAGAAGAAAAACGTTTCTAAATTAAAATCTCCAAACAAATTGGTAGGCACGTCTGTCATTTTGACGTCATCGTTCGATGTTCAAAAATATAATATTGGGTGAATTCCTTGCGATTCCTTTGTTGACATAATTCATAAAGTAGTTTCGGTTATAGTCCGAAATAGTGCAAAATTGAGGTTCACGCATCAATGAACGTGTTTTTTGTTTTAATCACATGATGTCATTTGGACCAATCCAAGTATTTATAATAAATAAGATATTTATTCGGTACCTCAGGTGGCCTATGCCCATGGTACATTGTATTATAACAATTTTTATGTCAAAATTGATTTTTAAAACATTTGTATAAACAAATATGCATACAGGTACAATTGTTGCGTTAGTAAATAATCCAAACCAAATTTACATTTTAATTCTAATTTATGCAACTTTGTTACTTTATAAAATACTTTTGTGTCAAATATAACTTTTCACATGTTTACATATAACATATTGTGATGAAGAATGAATAAAGTGATTGATCAGAAAGACAGTATTTCTTTTCTATATTCAAAGGCTTTTCTTATATATTGGGCTAAACATTTTATGATTTCCTTGTCAGTATTACAGAAAAGACGACAGATATTGATAACGTTTGGTCTGGTATGGCAATATTTGGGAAGGAAATTCCGTCTAAGATACACTAGTATAGGACACTCAAAAAGGAAATGAATCTCATCTTCTATAGTACCAAGGTTACATATAATGCACACTCTACTTGACACATGTACACACCTTGATGTGTAAGCACGCAAATTTGTGTCAAAAGTGATGCCATCTCTATTGTGCCTCCACAGATGCTGTACATATCATTTAAAAAAATGTGTAATACATCATCGGTCAACATCATCTATCAGATGTGCCTACCCAGAGGATATATTTGCTCATTGACTATATGTTTGGTTCTGGTATACCAGTATCTGTTCATCATAAATTGTTCATACATAAGTGAAATAACATTGTTATGTGCTAGTATTATTGTTATTTGGACTAAAAATAATAATGTTAAATACAGTATTTTAAAATTTCCCCTTTGTCAGTTACATTATTATGGTAGAAGTGTAAACTCGAATTAATGAACAAAACAGGTTGGGGTTAAATTTACTTTCAAAAAGTTGCCAGGGGCAAATGGGACGAAAATGATTGGGAACCCCTGCCATGTATAAACAGATGCTAGACAGTGCTTCAAAATGTTTATTCCATAAACACTCTATATCACAATGGTTGAGAGTGAGACTATAAATGTAGATACTGATTTATTATCAATGACCTGTTCAGTATCAATATCGGATGCATTCCTTGACTGGTGAACATTTGCTCTTGATAGTAATAAATTACAATAATCCTTAAAAAAAAAATTAAGAAGTTAATGACAATTTCGTTTTTTTAACGATACTGATTTATTTTTCGTCATTATTGCATATCAAACATTTGTAATTCTAACACAGTCTTCCATCAGCAGCAAGGGATCTTTTATATGCATTTTCCCACATACCAGTCATGGGGGATTTGTTGAAGCTAATGACCTATTTTCACTGTTATATCCAATACTTTCTCCCTTTTTCTTTCTTTTCTCCGCGGGCCCAGTGCCCTTGTCTAAAGACATTGGTCCTGTGGCGAGCGTGTCTGAACCAAAATGGATGTGGGCACAC
This sequence comes from Symmetromphalus regularis, assembly GCA_032355785.1. Lineage (NCBI taxonomy): Eukaryota > Metazoa > Mollusca > Gastropoda > Neomphalida > Neomphalidae > Symmetromphalus > Symmetromphalus regularis. The sequence continues at coordinate 7,174 of JAULBS010014468.1, read as the reverse complement.
TTCAAAATTACTTCAAGTCAATATCCAATTGTAGTTCAAACACATGATGACAGGCCTGCACAAATTGTATGAACGATCGTTTCGTTTGTACATCGGTTATGCAAATTTATTTCACATAACCGATTTACCGTTCATGTAAAATTGGCTAAATAAAGTTGTTTTTACCATTTAAAAAAAAAAACGGTTATGCAAATGAAAACAGGTTATGCAAATGTTTTTTGCATAACCTATTTTCCAGTTATGCACATTTTGAATTTGTGCAGGCCTGTAATGACCTATCAGTAGATACAAAACTTCTACTAGTTCTAGGACTGTGTTCAAAACAGAGATTGAAAAGAGAGGAAACCTGCTGCCACCACATAATTTCACTTCTCTTATCAATAAGGAGCAAAGCATCTTTTATTGACAATTTTTTACACAGGACAGCACAAACCATGCCTATTTTTATGCTAGTTGTGGTTGACTAGTTTGGTTAATTGCATACAAAAAGGAATTTTTTTTACAAGCAAAACAAAAAATAAAACAATAGAAAAGTTTATTCTGAAAACTACCAGGAAACATGGCAAAACATATTTTTAGTGTTCTCACAAAATGAGCACATTAGGGGTCATCCATTTTTTTCATCATTTTCACAAGCGTACAAAATGTACGTTTTTTCAGGACCACCTCCCTTCCCCCCAAAAGTGTATAAACTGAAAAGGAATAAAAATGATGATTTCAAAATAATATTATTGTCATTTATTTTTTTAATTTGGAAAAGGATACATGTCCCTTTAACCCCCTCACAAAGTACATTTTGTATGCTCATGAAAATGATGAAAAACATGGATAACCCCTTAGGATCTTTAGCATTATATTACTTTTAGCATATATAGCATTTACGCTACATGGTCAAGGAATTTCTAACTTTTTTAATTATATATTTAGTGATTCTTGTCATAACTGATAAATAAACTTTGATTTTATACCAAACACTGCAAGATTAGTGACTTGACCTCAAATTAGCATTTCTGATAAAGGAATAATCCTATTAACTGTATAAAATTTCTATACAATGTAATGAATAATCTTGGTGAAGTATCTTCTATCCCATAAACTATTAACTGTATTAAATATCTGTTCAATGTAACGAATGAGCCCAGGGAAGTATCTACTATCCCATAAACCTTGTTCAAGGTCTTAGTAATGCGGACACCAATAGAGCCAGTTGGCAGAGACATGTTTTAACGTGTACATCAGAAAACGTTTCAAAGGGCCACAAGCCAATCAGCCAGCATTTACGAGTTAATTACTTCAGCTTGTCAGTACATAAAACCAAAAATGATTAACTAGATTAAAACAAATTAAAACTACTTGGATGAAACCCAACTGGGATATAGAGATCACAGAGTCACACAGTTTATTAGCTTCAATAAATCAGGTTTTATGTTTAATATCATTCACAGATCAGATACCAAGGAAAATAGTTACTGCATTTGTTTTTGTTTTGAGTAAATAAATATAGTACACTCCCAATATCTACAACTAGTGGTATATTCAGGTTGTCAAGTGTCACTCCAATCCTATTTTTTTAATGTTCATTACTTTAATTTTTTAAATAAATAAAGTTTCTCAGGCCCTCCCATATTTGATTTAAGATTAAAAGAAAGCATACCACATGAATTTTAACATCAGGAAAACCATACTTTAAAAATCATTTATTGTAATCTCAAAATTATTTTAAATTTCTTTTGAACTTTTAATATGTTTCTTTGGCTATACTAAATCTGACTCTCATTTCCTCCACCATCCCCACACACTCATCTGATTAATCCAAGGTTCTCAAGTGATAACATACATGTATTTTCCATTTTTAAGATGAAAAGAATAATTTAAAATCTAATTTTCCTAATGATTCTTTTTTCAAAGGGTTTGTCTAATTTATTTTCAAAAAGACTGTCAGTTAAATACTGTTCCATATTTTGAATCTGGCTTGGAAATAACCACAAGAACATTTAATTAAAATACTAACACTGCCTTTGGTATTAAAGACACATCAGGACATGTTTGCAACTCATGGTCTTTAGAGAAAACCTGCTACTGCCACATAGGCTACTCTTTCCAAGTAGTAGCAAAGTATCTTTTATGCACTTTCCCACAGACAGAACAGAACATACCATGGCCTTTGATAAATGAGTTGTGGACCACTGGTAGGTGCAAGTGTTAGTGTTGTACACCTACTGACTAAGCCTAGTGGAACATTCATTCTGGGTGGAAGCCGATATTGAGATTGAAAAACCCATGCCTTGACTAAGATCTGCCAGTCTTGAGCCAATAGCTTAACCACTGTGCCACAGAGATTGGTACTATATGTTCTGTCTTCTGCAATCTGCTTTACAGCAAGATGACTGATTTGAGAAAATTCTTGTAATTCACATATTTTAAAATACATATTAAAATTAATAACAATTACAGTTAAACCAGCCTAAATTTAAGTCATACCACATGTATAATCATGGAACAAATATAGCATTTTAATTTTTTAATTTATATATGGTCAAACAAGAAATATGGTTACTGTTTGAGTAGTTTTTATAAAAAAAATTATTGTCCTTCGAACCAAACACCTGGCTAAAGCATGTTAATTTCATATTTGCGCAAGACAAATGAAGACAAACTCTTAAAATATTAATGACACTGCATTTTGGGTGAATTGTCAGTATTTTGGAGATCATAAAAAGGATTCTATGGGCCTACTGACTTCAATGTGACCCTGATCATTTTCCTTTTCACACCTTCATATGCATGATTAATCACTGAAGTAAATTCAACAACATTGAAGTAAATTCAACAACATTGAAGTAAATGCACCACAATGACTGCATATGAAATTTGCCTGACTTCTCTTGTTACAGCAAATAATTACCACACATGCAAAGCAGCACCATCCACTCAAAGGAGGCTGGTTTTAAAATAAGTGATAGGTTTAAGTTAACACTTGCACTTGTTAATACCAGTGTGAAGCATCTTAGAACCCATTAGTAACACTCCATAAACGTTAACAGCTCATTAGCTATGTTGTTTTTGTTAGTGATCTGGTCAACCTTCGGTCAGTCAATATTTAACTACACATATCTGTGAATAACAACTGTTAAAACTAGAGATAAATTACTCTTTTCAACGGTATAATCATCTAAGGGACAAACTAATCATGGTCCTTACTGGTGGGTGAAATACATGCAATAACATCAGTGTGACAATACATAGAAATATGTGTACATAGAAATCAAAGACAAACTAAAATAATTTGCCTTATGAGGACTTGAATTATTGTCCATCAACACTCTTTAACCTACCGCTAATCAAATGAGTTGGTCAAATGTGGATTAAAACTCCTAGTAGATCCTTTTTTTTTTAGAGTAACACAAATTACGGAAAATAACGGAATTTAACGATTATTTTCCGTATCTTTCTATTTGATACTGTCTAGCACATGCATGTGGAACAAATGCACATGTACATATCATCAAGATTGTAGTTTGAAAACCGGAGCCTGAAATGGGAGCATTTTTTCACAAATTTCAGCACCATTGTGTTTATACAACAAACTTATTATTGTTATATTATAGGTGATTTGTAATAGTCAAATTTAATAAGTCGACCGGAAGTGTGCATGTAAGTAAGTTATACCCACACTTACTCAGTGTATCGGTGAATATCCTACTGTAGGACATTCACCAATACACCTTATAAAGTGTGGGTATAACTATTACTTATTATACAGGTTTCACTATTTACAGTCAATAAAGTTTTCCCCGTGTTGCAGAGTACCGGTAATATATGATTATAAAAAAATCCTATGTGGCAAAGTGCCACTAGGCTTACAAAAATATATCCAAATAAAACTTGGTTTTGTTTAATGACATAATTATATCACATTGATTGGCTATTGAATCTGAAACATTACGTAATTTTGACATACAGTTTTCTGAGGAAGGGGTCTTTTATATGTATTTTCCCACAGACAAGACAGCGCACAACCATGGTCTTTGATATACCAGATTGGGAGAGGAAGAAACCCAATCAGAGAATGATTCCACAGAGGAAACTATAAAAACCAGATCAGCATTTTGTCCTCTTAGGTGGCACTCGGCTTATTCTGAAGCTGGCCTATATCACTGGCTTTATTACAGCAAGTAATCTTAGATGACCAATTATCCCATAATGCAGTAGAAAATAGCATGGGAGATAATTCAACTCATTTGCACATTGCAATATAAAATGAATACATTTTTAAAGTCTGTTTAGACAGGTAATTTCAGCTGAAAAAAGGATGATTTTTATCTCAGTGTTAAAATTGTAATGGAAAATATTCTTAAGAACAAAGGAAATGGCACTTTTTTAATGGTCGGTTTTATTTATCCATTTCAGAAGTTATCAATCTGATTAATACTAAAACATTCACCCCAGACTACCAATCAAAGCCCTATTTTATTTTTGTCTTTCTGTTTGATACACTCACAAACTAATAAAATTTAGCTTTAAAAATGTTATAGCTTGCTTTGCAGTGTTCTTAAGTAAAATTAATTAGAGTTACTAGAACCATCAGGATAAACAGAAATGGAAATTCAAATAAAGAACTTGTTGGCTGTAACATTAGCTATTAAAAATTGCCTTATAATTTCAATAAAAAATTTACAGTTTTTATTTTGTAAAATAATTAATTAAAAAACATACAAAAACAAACAAAAAACAACCACCCACATTAATGGTTAATGAGTCAGTTTAACCACTTTAAACTTTTAATTTTGGTTTGTATTGTTTAATGACACCACTAGAGCATATTGATTTATTAATCATCGGCTGTTGGTTGTCAAACATTTGGGTTTTGTGACATACAGTAAGGTGTGAGCCAGCCTCCAATGTGTTTTGAACCACTGTCATCAGCTTGAAAGTCCAGATATTCTTCCGCTGGACCACCGAGGCTCACTAAACAGTATTTTACAATAATTTATTTTCTTTCTTTTTCAGGTATCCTTGGTGACGTTCTCAATCACGTGTACAACTGCCCTCAACCTATTGAACACCATGACAAACAGTTCAACATTTTTCTCTAACCAGTCATCATGGACGTTCACCACACCAACTCTTGAAGAACGTGCCTACGCCATCTTGAGCCAACCGGTGGCCATTATCAGCCTACTGCTATGTTTCCTGTCTTTGTGCGCCAACTTGTTCTCCATCGCTTCAACTCTACTCAGCCCCAACAAGATGGTCACTCACATAAAGCTTGTATTCAGTCTGGGTTTGTCTGACATCCTGCTAAGTATCAGTGTAGTCAGTCACACTATGAACAAAGTCTTTAACCCTATTCCCACTTTACCTTCCGACAGAGAATTCTACTACTGTATCACCATCTTCTTGTTTGCTCTCAACACAATGGCAACTACTATTTCTTTATTGAATCTGTTTGCAATGGCAGTTGACCATTACTTGGCCATCATGAAACCGTTGCACTATTCCCAATATTTAAGCCGCTCAAATGGAAATATTTTAATTCTGACGATTTGGTTGATATCGTTTGCAGCTGGATTAACAGTTTACATTGGAGATGTTTCTGAATACCAACATTCTAATTACAACAGTTACTGTGAGTTTCTTCAAACAAGCATCTATCAAGGAGAATATTTAGTCATTGCTATTGCACTTATTTCTTTTGTTTTTATAACATTCACATATCTAAGAATCTATGCTGAGGTTCGTAGAGTGTACCGGCATGGCCCATCTGGTCGACTGGATTTTGCAAGGAACCGCAAAGCTTTGTTAACAACATTAGTCATCATAGGAACATTTGTCGTATGTTGGTTACCAACATGTCTGCTGCAAGTCTGTCTTTCAGTACAGGCTTATTTAAATCCACAATTTGTTCGTAAACATTTCAGAACATTACTCAAACTCAACCGCTACCTGAATACATTATTGCTCCTGAACACACTCTGCGATCCTATTGTTTATGCTATAAGACTCAGAGATGTTCAACAAGGGTATCGTCGGATTTTTCAGAAGTGTTTTTTTTTTCATCCTAAGCGACAAGGGAGTGTACAAAACCGATCTGTGTTTTCAAGGCAGCACACTCAAGTTGGTCGTCTGTTGACGGGAGAAAGCATGTGCACTAATTCCATTGTTCAGCTCGAATTTAAAGAGGATTTTGGTTCTAACGAGATGATTTGTCTTAACAATCAGATGAATGGAAAAAAGATAAGTTTAACAAACAAACATAATTCATTTAAAGCCAGCAATTTGTAAAAATGTTTTATCAAACAAATGTGATTCATTGGTTAACACTTGTAACAGTGTTTTAACTGGTATTTTAAATCTCTTTAAGAAGCAGTTTGAAAAATTGCGTCCTTTAAAAAAACACGTCAAGTGATAGGGAATACTAATAGTTGGTTCTCTTCATACTAAAACATTACATTAAGTGGTAATATAAATGGTATCATACGAAAATAAGTACAGTATTCTATTTATACCCATTCACCATCAACATTTGTAATATTTGTCAGGAAATTCATATAAATGATCTTATTGAAAGATGAGAAAGATGTGCTACATCATTCACCAAAATCTCATTATTTAGTACACCACCTGTGTGAAATGTTTGTGTAAGCCTGGAATATAGAAAAATGCCCCCAACATCACCATGTGGTTAATAAAATAATTCATCTTAAGACAGGACATCTGTTGGTCATTTATCATCCTCACAAATAATGTTTTTTTAAAATACATAATTAGTTAAGATTCACATTTCTGGCTTAATTGGATATGAGAGCAACTTGATATTTGGGCAGGAAATTGTTTACATTTCTGTTCCTAGGATCTGAAGAAATTCAGCAGAACTGGGATTTACTAATGCTATGTTTTATACAATCAGAATGAACATGTCCTGTTCATGGTGTGATGAACTGGATAATAAATTTGCTATGCAAATTCACAAATGTGATTTAAGTGTGGCATATTAACAGCAAAACTTTAAAAACAAAACAATTATTTTGGCTTTCTGTGTTGTTATTCTTGGGTCATTCTATATCAAATCAACTCGAAATCTGCCTTCATCTCTCAATTTTTTTCTGGTTGATTAAAAAAGAAAGGTTGTTTAGACAAATATATAGAGCTATGTAAGATCTTCCAAATAAAA
>JAULBS010014457.1:0-10992 GCA_032355785.1 Symmetromphalus regularis | reverse complement strand
TGTAATATAAACAAGAGAGTTATTCAGTTAATTATGTGATTGAAATAGTATGCTTGACTCCCATTTTTGAATGCTTGACACCCAAAATAAACCCTGTGAGTTATGATGACTCCCATTTTTCAAATGCTAGGTGAAACCCTTCCTGAGACAAGATTTTAGTCCAGAACTCACAGATTTTTTTTTTTTTAATGCTTTCATATTATTAAATAAATGCAATTGATGGTCCAGTTCGAAACATATTAATTGGGATTGCTTGTCTCAGTGCAAGACTTGGGAGAAAGACAGAGTGAGTCTTGTCAAAACTATAGATTTTATACTTTGTATTTCATCAAAATCTTATTAACATCATTAGGAAATATAATTTGAAGGGTACAGAATAAAATTGGGCCTAACTGCTATTTATAAATTGTTTTCTCTTTGATATAAGTTTGACAAATGTTCTTTGATTTTTTACTACATACTGCAAGACTAGTTACATAACCTTAAACTAGAATTTTTGATAAAGGAATAATCACATAATTACATAAACTATTTGTGCACGATGCCTGTACAATTAAGATGATATTTCTGGTATCCATAATGATTCATAAAACCATTTAATAAATTTACACTTTAACTTATAAAATATAGATGAAAAACTAAGTTTTCTTTGTTTTATTGACATAAATAAGATATATGTGAAATAAAGGTGGTTCAACTAAACCATGACCAGTTAAACAAATCTGTATTATAATATAAGTAATATGCAGCTAGCAATCAACCTTTCAATCCAGTACAACATCTGGGTTGTTTCCATGATTACCATATAGTTATTTAATAAAAATCATATTCTTTTTCATTATGAATGATCAAAAGCTTAATTTTGTATTTGTTTATGATTACAATTCAAATACACATTATTATCAAAACCCTTTAGGAAATCATATGAAATTAAAATTTTACATTATGATTTTTCTGGCAATTCATATAAAATGGTTCTGTGTTGTTATCCAGACCCCTTTCTGTTCTGTATTTGTTTAGGAAAAGACAGAGAAAGAGACCACTAATGGAGTATGATGATAGAGCTAGTGTTGCCACTCGTCTGTCAACGAAGGGCTACGACAATGCTCAGATGTATCCAGCAAAGCCACCATCACTCTCTGGTGGTCAACGATTTCAACAACATGAGGCACATTATCTCAACCCTGTTTACAATGTTGCAGGTTAGTTTTTCATTAAGTCATGGCCGTAACTACAGTGAAGCAAATGAGGCAAATGCCTTATACCAAAATTGATGATTTTTTTTAATGTACAAAGAACCTTCGCCCAAATTTTTTTGCCTCGCTTTTCTTGCCAATTAAGTGTTTTTGCCTCATTTAAAAAAGAGTCACGGCCATGTAAGTGTTTAATCAAAATTTTAAACAAGAATTAACATATTTTAATCTTGCTACACTGTAGCTCATACTATTTAGGTATAGTCACAGTGGCTTTGCACAAATACATTAGGCACAAACTCAACCCTGTTTACAGTGTGGCAGGTTTGTTTTTAATTAAATGTTTATTTAAAATTGTAAATAATTCAAATGTTACTCTAGCTACTTGATAGCACATGTTATTTAGCAATAGTTGCAATAGCTTTGCATAACATGCAGTGTTAAGAGTTTAACATTACCATAATATCAGGCATCATATTTAAAACCTGTTTATAACATTTCAAAAGTTCCAGTTTGCATGTTTGACACTTATATGCTGCTGATTAACCAGTGTGCTGGGGGTGGCAGTTGATCCAAGGCCCTTCCTATCAAAATTACACACATCTCTTTTTGTTGATGTCTCTATAATGGGAGGAAAATTGTTAGCTCTTTGCCCAGCCCTCCCATTTTGAGTTTAAAACTGCACAGACCTTTTTATGTGTACATCTACTGGGCAGGGTTTCCAACAGAATTAGGTTTTGGCATAGTACTGTGAATCTGTTAGCAAAAGGCTAAGCATGACTGGGTGTCTGGGAATTACTTCAATTTTAATTGCATGCAATTTGCATGGCAGTAAAATCAGATGTTAAAGGTAACTAGATGTTACTTGCCTTGTTAGTGAGGACATTTTCTATGGTGTTAATTTGTAGTTACCAGAGCTATTTTTCTTTTGTCTGCTCTGTTTTAAAAGCCACCATTCTGAAATCTATATTTTATGTTTTTTTATTTATCCGCAAGTTCTCTGAAAGTGTTCACACTCCTATGATCACCCATTACTGTCTCACCCACCTATTTGTTTGTTTTCATTTGTCAGTCAAGCAGGTTATATCATCAAATTTGTGTAATCAAATTCTCCTATTATATTGATACAAAAATATTACCGTTGGTTTCTATAGGATGATGTCATCAGTATAAATAGTTATGTCTGCAAAAGATTGAATCAAATGAAAAGCTACTGAATTAGCTTATAAAAGGTGAAATTATGGTTGATTTTATAATGAACATTAAGATTGTATGATGGAAGTCTTAATGGGTTGTTTTAAGATCTAAATTTGTTTTTAGATCTGACATTTATAATACCTTTGTCAAAAAAATATCTGACATAATGTTTTAACATGTAATTTTTTTTTTTTAATCTATCATTATTAAGTAATTGAAATATGGACAAACCAAAATTGAAAATTATATTAGTGAATACTGAACATGGAAGGTGGAGTGTTTTTATCAAAGTGTTTCTTTAATACCTTTTTTGCTTGAAAATATATACAAGAAATGATCATTATTTTACAGCAAGGGGACGTAAGTATACTATGTAAAATATATATTATTAAGTAGAACTTGATATAAATATGTAATCAGAAGTTTTTGGTGTTGTGGAAATGTCTTTGTGCACATATTGCTTCCATTTGGAAGGTAGTTTTTGTTTGAACAGTCTTAATGAATTAATACATAATTTGCATCAACCTTTTCTTGTATGTTGATATATGGCTTCAAGAAATCACTATCTTTGATTGACAGATATTCAATTCTGAGGTCTCAATATTGGGTAGGTTATCTCGTTTTTCACTCCAACAGCAGCTGTAAATAACCAAGTTTGCTGGTGTTAACCCTTTCTTTAAAACTTTTGAATTTTAAAATTAAAAACATGATTTTGGCTATGTAAATCACTAGTTTTAGAAATTTGTTTAAAAAAGAAAAGAAAAAAAAGTGTCTCTCCTTCCTCTTTCAACCTCAACTAATCAGTGGCCCTCCTTCAAAAAATCTCAGCCCTGCTCCTAAAAGTATTGGCAAAGGGTTAACATACTATTGTTTTAATTGCAGTCCACTAAAATTATTCAATGTCTTATTTTTCAAATTTCTAATTCATTTTATGTGTTAAGTTATAAAACGTTTTTTTCCCTTCAGAATTAACCATTTCACATTAAAAACTGTTTCCTTTAATATTTGGTTTGTTATGATATTTATGTTCTGTACTACTACCATTGTAACTGTTATGGTTTTTGGTGTCAAATTTGTTGATTTTATTGCCACGCATGTTGCACCTCCATACACATTTAGCTGGTGATATGTTTATATTAGACATGAGAAGTAGGACAGAGCACATTGGTGGAGCATCTAGCTGATATTCTATGAGTTTTTGGATCTTTCTACTTTAATGGTCCCATTGGGCTGTTTCTCATTCCAGCCACTGGTTTCTGATGATTTAACAAAGGTCTTTGTATGTGCCATCCTGTTTGTGGGATAATGCATAAAATGTCAATTGAAATGAGTAGCGTATGTGGTGGTAGCTGATTTCTTCTATGAACCATTTGTCACAAACATCACGCTTTTGACACCCAATAGTCAATAAGATGGGCAGTTTCATGTAATACAAAGAAAAGTTTTCTTTTAGATGCATAAAACTATTTAATAATTTTAAGCTTTTACTTAAATGAAAAAGCAATATTAATTGATTTTGGTTGGTTTTATTTTGATTTCTTTCTTCATTATTATTATTATTTTTTCATCATGTTTCTTTTTCATCTGCATAATAATATACTTCAAGATAAAATTGCATGTAAGACACAGACATATGTACATTCACATTCACACACTTGTAACATTACAGTATTGTTTCTATTTATAGCACCCCCTCCCCCCTAATATAAGTACCCCACCATTGTCCAGTGTAACTGTTTTCTAAATCCCATGTGAAAAGATCCTTTTTCTGCCATTGTATATGTAAAATGTTCCCACTGGGTGGCAGAGCATTTTTTGACACATTTTACAAAATGTCTAGTACTCTAATTACTCGTTTGCATTTTGCATTGCACCCGGGTTCTATAAATAGAAACAATATAGTATTTAAGCTTATTCCATATACAGTGTAAATAAATTATAGCAAAAGACATTTATCACAGCCACATGTAATATATAAACTTTAACTTCTGTAATGTTGTAGTATTTTTTTGATCCATTCTAAATTAGGTATATATATTTTAGGGGTGTAATGATAGATCGAACAATCGATGCATCACGATTGTTAATGTCTCGATAGTAAACTATCAATAGTTTCGATAGTTTAAGAAACTTAAACACATACTCCCATTTTCAAACAAAGAATTAATTTTAAATATAAATATTTGATTTGTCCATAGAAATACTTCATTTAACTACTTACATAACCACCGCATCTCACTTATCAATATTTTAAAAATAATAATAAATTATGCTCATGGACAAATAAATTGAAAAAATTACGTTTTCCCCCCCGTTGAAGGTGTGATGTATATATTTCAAGTCATGTGACGGGTATTCCCCAGTTAGCCGTTATTTTAAAATTTCTGAATATTTTTGTAGCTGCAAAAACATTTCGTACCAATTTATTTCACACCACAAGGAGTTCCGATCTTGAAATTTGAAATTAGCCAAACTAAACTTTCTTTAAACGCATACTCCCACGGACCCTTGACCTAATTAATTTCCAAATAAAGAATTAATTTTAAATATAAAAATTTGGTTTGTCCATAGAAATACTTCATTCGGCTACTTACATAACCACGGCATCTCGCTTATCAATATTTTAAAAATAATTATGACTTATGCTCATGGAAAATAAATCGAAAAAAAATAACGTGTTTTTTTTCCGTTGAAGGTGTGACGTATATATTTCGAGTCACGTGACGGATATTCCCCTGTTAGCCGTTATTTTACAACTTCTGAATATTTTTGCAGCTGAATAAACATTTCGTACCAATTTATTTCCCGCCAAGAGTTCCGATCTTGAATTTGAACTTTTTTAAATGTGAAAAAAAATCGTTCGACTCGACATGGAATTCCCTATACCATGTTTCAGTTAAAATGTCTTGAGTCATATGAAAACGAAATCTAGTATAACAAATGCAAGTACGTTTCATTCGTAATCAATATTTGGACCACAAAGACCCTTAAATTCCGTGGGTCTATGCCTTTAATTTGTTTCAATACAGCGCTATATACAATAAGAATAACAAAATTAATAAAAATTAAAAGCTTATAAAAAAAAACCACCTTTAAAATGCCTTACTTAAAGCTAGGCTTGGAAATCCCAGCACACACAGTACTATTTTCATAGCGAATTTAAATTGCATTGCGTACTGTAACTCTGTCTTTTCCACTTTATAATAGTTTACAGTAACGGATCCAGAGAGGGGTCCAGGAAGTCCGGACACCCCACCTTTCAATATGTGGAAATACATTTTATATACATTTTCCAAGTGGAAGGACGTGAAAATTAACCATTCCCCCCAGTCTTATTCAAACATCAAATTTGGACCCCCACTTTTGAGAAATCCCTCATCCGCGCCTTGTTTATAATATATTATTTATGCATACACTTAGAGTATCAAAACACCTTACAACAGATATATATATAAAAGGTGTTTCCACATAAGATTTACCCGACAGAGTGTTAATAAAAAGGTGACAGAAATGAGATCTATGTAAATACATAACGCAGACCCAGCAAGTTTCGGAATAAAGGGACTCCAGGCGCGGATGCAGGATTTCAGAAAGAGGGTCCAAATATGGATTTCTGAAAAGGGAAGGGGAGGGGTGTCCAAAATTGATGAGTGAATAGAAATAGGGGGGAAATGGTTAATTTTCACATCCTTCCACTCGGAAAAGGGTTTTAAAATATCGAGAAAAGGGGGATCCTGACCGCCCTGGACCCAGTTCTGGATCCGCTACTGGACTCTTTCAGGTTTTGCGTAACCAGTCCTTGCCAGGGGCGTTGGAACAAAATTCATTTTAGGGGAGCTTCTCCCTTTTCAGAACATCAGAATTTCCCGGTGAATAATTTAACAATGAATAAGAACATATTTATGAAAATTATTGGGGGGGGGAGGGGGGCGGGGTGCTGCCCAGTTCCAACGCCCCTGCTTGCTATGCAGGGGAACCAAACTTCATTCAGGAACAAATAGTTAGCAGTCGTGTTCTATATAGATTTTGCGCTTCATATTAAACCCAGCGAGAATATTTAGAACGATTAAAATCGCCTTGCAGCGCCCGCTACGACTAGCCTGTTCTGAACGCAAGTTCGTTTAATTAAATTTATTAAAGGCATAGTTCCACGGAATTTTAGGATCTTTGCGCTCTAAATATTAATAAGGAATGAAACTTACATGCATTTGTGATACTAGATCTCACTTTTATATCACGCAAGACGTTTTACCTAAACCATGATATAGTGAATTCTATGTCGAGGTTATGGTTTATTTGTCCGTGAGCATAATTCATTATTATTTTTTAAATATTGGTAATAAGCGAGATGCAGTGGTTACGTAAGTAGTTGGATGAAGTATTTTTTATGGACGAATCAAATGTTTATATTTAAAATTAATTATTTGTTTGGAAATTAATTAGGTCAATGGTTTAAAGCTACTAGACGAAGGTTTGTGAGGACTGCCAACAATAACATATTTTCTGTTTAAAGTTTATGGGTACAACGTATCACATAATTATCGCGATATACTGTGATACAGCAAACCCATATTGCAATACATACTGCAGTAGATTGATTAATTACCAAGATGTGATAAAGTCATATTTTGATATTATCATACTAATTACTAAACATATCTCAAGCAGGCATACATGTACCAATGTCTGCTGTAAAAAGAGAAAATATAGACTGCCAGGGCGGATTAAGTAAGCACAGTCCAACCTTGGTGACTCTTTTCACACACCCCTTTTTTAAAGGTACTTTTTTGTTTATTGTTGTGGTGCCTTTTTTCACTTCTGTGATGGCCACTTTTCCCTTGGTTCCCTTAGCACGTGCTTATTACGCTTAATGGTCAACCCAGGGCTGCTCAAGAGGTAGGCACCAGCGGTTCCCCTTTTTCGATTTAAAAAAACAAACCATTTTACGAGTGGAAGGACGTGAAAATTTACAATTTTTTCACCTATTTCAATTCGCTCATCACTTTTGGACCCCCCACCCCTTTTAAAAAATACATTTTCCAAATGTCAAGCTAAAAATAGCGCTATAACTAGATCGATTAAGATAAATACCACGTGCTCAGAGGACGCCACGTGCTATGATCTTGACATTTTCGCATTCGAGATGCTGATGTCTATCAAATGTGTTGTGTATATAAATTATACTGTCCTATTCATGTTTAAATTTGGGTCATTATGTTCAAATTATTAAGTATAGGTTCGAATTACACTCAAGTACGGATCCACAGGACCCACTGTCAGAGGAGGGGGAGGGTAGGGAACCACATTGTTAATAATATTAAATTATTTTGCCAATGCATGCCCGATGTTGCCTGGCTACGAAAAGAACCATTTTCCCAGTGGAAGGACGTGCAAATTAACCTTTTTTCCCCCAGTCCTATTCACATCACATTTGGGGGCGAGGGGGGTCAGAGTGCACAGCTTCCAAAATATACTACGATGGCTCTGCCCCTAACATGATAGGTAATATAAGATATGTAATTTAAGATATTGTATTTAATTCCAATACCTGTTCCAACATTCAGTGCTATGCTGGTTCATTTGGAAGGAGAAAAACAGCACACAACAAATTTCACAGGTTTTTATTTTTCACCCAGTGGTCCATGACTGATATATCAAAGGTCGTGATATGTACTATAATTTTTTTGTTGTTGTTGTAAATGCATATAATAATAAATGCATATTTACAATAATAAATATATCGTTTTACTATTACAAGTAAGTGGTTCAAAAATATACCTCCTTTTGGATTGCCCAGTAGAACACATCTGATATTTATGTTTAAACCAGTTTTTTGTTCAAACCACACATAATTTTTTTTTCATAATTGATTGGTATGATGACATAGGAAAAACAAATGTTCTAATGATTCAGCATCATTTAAACAGAAGGTACACATACTATCATCTTTTAATCCACATTTGTGAAGATACGTATTGGTAGTTAAAATACGATGTATAACCTTAAATTGAAAGTTTCGTGTTTTACTATCTATAGTTATTTTTGTATTAATTCAAAACATTTCTACAAAGACAGTTCTGTTATATCAGTGTTACGTTTTTGTGACTATTTATTTGCAATGTGTGTCATAGAAGATTGCATAGAACGCGTAAACATATTATAAATAAATTTACAATTCTTATTTGTATGCATGTTTGTCAGTGTAAGACCTGTAACCATGGTTTCCATATTTAATCTATGTTCTCTTGTTCTGCGTAACCAATATTTAGGAATATAACTGATTAATTTAAAATATAACGAATAGTCACTATTTAAGTTAAATTTTTGTTGTAACAATGCAAATATTTTAATTTTGCCGTTTGTTGAGTATATTTTTTATATAACGTAAACCTTTATTGTACCACTTTAAAAATAGTTTTATACATTTTGGATGAATGAAATTCAGAAGCGATGCATGAATGAAGTGTAATTCATTTTCATATTCATCGGTTCTAAGCATTGCATAGTTTGTAATTACATCTTTCCAAAATAATTTAGAAATATATTTTGCTATCTTAAGTAACTGCTTTCTCTGAAAGGTAAATATAATTTCTCTTCCAAATTCAACTAAAGAAAACTTTATAAGTTTTTGCCATATACCATCCGATGTTATCATTCGTTTTATTCATGCTACTTTCATATATCTGCAGAATGAAATTGGATCAATCATCTTTAATCCACCATTTTTATAATCATCAACATAGTTCTCTTAATTTTGTCTCTTTTACCATACCAAATAAATTTGTAAAGCATTTTAAAAAAGTCCTTATGGGGCATTTCATGGTAATTTTTTGTGAAGGACGTGACATTTTGACATTATAACACAATGTTTACATGAAAACCTGTACACTTTTCTCTACATTTTGTGTTAATAGAAACCACATGAGGTATGTTTGTAACACCCAAGAACAAACATATTTAGTATATTCTGGAATAATTTACTTATTAATATGCGTGACGGACTAATTTATATGTCACGTTTGTCACGCATAAGCTGAGTTCAGGGTTGTTTCCTGTGAAATAGTAGGATACCTGTGGGTACTAGAATCAAATCTCTGTCGAAGCATGGGATTTTCAATCTTGATTATGACTCAGCCTGAGTGAGTGCTTCGTAATCCTCAATGGCTAGGTGTACACCATTTGCATCAATCGATGATCCATAATTGTTTTTATCAAAGTCTGTGGTATGTGCATTCCTGTTTGTGGGAAAACGAATTTAAAATATCCATTTCTGCTAACTAAGAAGAGTACCATATGTGATCGTTGCTGGTTTCCTCTTTAGACACTGAGTCACAAAACCGCTGAAAAAACATTGTGCTGGGGTCTAATTAATCAAACAACACTCTCCATTCCGATGACTTGATCACCATGGTAAAGTATGCAACCTATGAATTTTAAAATTAAAAACACTTTTAGTTTTGCCCAACAAGAATGGAATAAAATACAAAATTTAATATCTCCTACAGCAACTGATTTACAGTTCCATCTAGAATGAATTAACACTGTTACATCTATAATTACCTTCGTAGGATTCAGTCACAGTAAACAAGCCTATAATAGTCATTATTAAAATACATTACCAATGAACGCGGATGTTGTAACGTACAAATGCAAGTGTCTGAAGCTATGGCGAGTTCCGTATTTTCCTCAGTCATTAATATTAAATGAAGTATTTCATCAATCTAAACAGGGATTATTAGAGATAAAGAAAGAAATTTCTTTTTTTCAGATATTATCTTCTAAGTTCACTCACACATCCATTACATCGTTTATTCACATTTTTCACGCACATCATATTACAATTTACACATAAGTACATTTAACATACCTGGGGTTGAATCCACAACCACCGGATTGACTCAACCTACTAGCTCGACATTAATTAAATTAATTAAAACTATTTATCCATCTTGACCAATCGATTTGTTACAGGTGAATGAACATTTTGTGTATAAAAAGCACGTGTAATTCTGTTGTTGAGACCTGACTGGGTTATGTCATATTTGATTTATTATTTTCTTAAAATACGTAAGAGTTTTAACCAAAGCGGAGGTGACATACCATATGTAATAAAAATGTATTTCGTACCGAACATTATATTTAGCGAGTGGTGGATTAAGTAAGACAATACACTCGAAAGATCCAATGTCCTACAATTTATTCTCTGTTGTACTTTCTTTTACCAAATTTTGCTTCGTCTATCTCGACTGTAAAACCTTCTCGACCGATGATGTTATGTTTTTCGCGTTCAACTTCTATTTGTATGATTTCACGGCAATATTTATAATAGTCTAATATAGTTTCACTTGTGTTTTTATTCGTTTAACAACTATTTCTTCTTTTGGAATGCTCGTTTCACATTGGGCGAATTCCTTTGAAAATTTCTTTGCATAACAATACAGAATTAATACACTTCTTCTTAACGGCACCTGATTTCTAACTATTTTTACAAATCTTTTTATTACACTACCGGTTAGATAATTGTGATTATCTCGCCTCCATGTAAAATTCTTTAATCCCATTGGTTGTTTGCCGGTTGACAAATAACCTTATCTCCCTGTAG
>JAULBS010014446.1:0-10993 GCA_032355785.1 Symmetromphalus regularis | reverse complement strand
GCACAGGAACCTGAGTTGTGTGCCCAAGACAGCATGCTTGAACCTTAATTGGATATAAGCACGAAAATAAATACAACCAACCATCTTAATATAAGTTGATGTTAAACAACCAATCCTTTCCTTTGTTGTGAACCTCGGTGGTCCAGCGGTAGAATGTCGGACTCTCAAGCTGAAGACGGTGGTTCAAAACCCATTGGAGGCTGGCTTACACTTGACTATGTATGAAAAGAATCAAATTTTTGACATCTAATAAACGATGATTAATAAATCAATGTATTCTAGTGGTTTCATTAAACAAAAGACCCCGCCACCCCCCACCCAAAAAAAAAGATTGTATGACGTAATCACTTAGTGTATTTATTTATAAACTATTACATATCACGTGACCATGATGTTCAGAGCAAGTACCAGTCTGTGTGAGTTTCAGTCTGTTTTTTCTCATACGAGTATCCATGGTTTCAATGACATCATTTCTTGATACCTTTGATCACGGAATTGAAAAACCTGATATCATGAGATAACGTGATACGTACTTTTTATAAATAGCAGTAATACGTAACATATTAATGGCTATCAGTAATAGCTTGGTTTGGAATAAAATCAAATATAACTATTGATATTGCATGTTATAAATCAGATCTGACTATTGTGGTGTAGTGATTAATCTGTTGGACTCCATGCCGGTAGGTACTGGGATCAAATCTCAGTCGAGGCATAGAATTTTTAATTTCCATACTAGGTCCTTGCTACCATTCAGAAAAAGTAGTCTTTGATAAACCAGTTGGAGACCACTAACTGGAACAAGAAGTAGACCAATACGGTTTGCTATGACCCACTACTGGTATATCAAAGACTAATGTATGTACTGTCCTGTCATTGGGATCCCTTGCTGCTTATAGATAATGTCACTTATGTACATTATGATAGAAAAACATGTTTAATATAAACTGTATCAAATGCGATTTTGTTTAGTATTCTCTTTTCAATTACTGTTTGATTTTCTAGATTATAATGACTGCCACTGAGTTTAGATATTAGCTAATAGTAAGATTATCTCTTTGTTCTAATACAATGTACTGACTTTCTGTTTTTGTTTATTCCAGGTGCGCACGTTATTTGTCAGTGGACTACCGATGGATGCTAAACCCAGGGAACTTTATTTATTATTCAGGGCATACAAGGTTAGTATGTGATTTTCCAATATTCCATTGACAGACAGACAGACAGACAGACACACAAATACACAGACAACACACAGACAAGACAGACACATAGACAGACACACACACATACACACAGACAGACAGACAGACAGACACACACACACACAGAAAGACAGACAGACACACAGACAGTGACCTTCTGTAGTGCAGCAGTAGGGCATTAGAACCTCAAGCTAATAGATTGTCTAACAGTAGGATATCAAACTCTCAAACTGAAGACGGTGGTTCAAAACCTGTTGGAGGCTGTTTCACACTGACTGTGTCAAAATTAGTCTTAGTTGTCTGATGGTAGTACATCAGACTCTCAAGCTGAAGACAGTGGTTCAAAACCCATTTGAGGCTAACTCACACTTGACTATGTGTCATAATTAATCTTAGTTGTCCAATGGTAGAATATCAGACTATCAAGCTGAAGACATTGGTTCAAAACCTGTTGGAGGCTGTTTCACACTGACTGTGTCAAAATTAATCTTAGTTGTCTGATGGTAGGACATCAGACTCGCAAACTGAAGACATTGGTTCAAAACCTGTTGGAGGCTGGTTCACACTGACTGTGTCAGAATTAATCTTAGTTCTCTAGTGGTAGTACACCGGACTCTCAAGCTGAAGACAGTGGTTCAAAACCCATTTGAGGCTAACTCACATTTGATGCTAACTCACACAATGTTTGATGTCCAGTAGCCCATGATTAATAAATCAATTTGCTCTAGTTGTCATTAAATAAACAAAAGACTAAAAGAAAGATTTCTAAATAAACAAACCACTTAAAATACTTTAATTTTTAAAATTTTTGTTTGAATAATTAGCAGACGTTTGAATGTATTTTGTACTTATTGTTACATATATACATGTATCTTGTCATCTTGATTGTTATTATTTCTTTAATATTGAACAGAGATTGGTCTGCTATACATGTACCTTTAGCACTTGATGTTTCTTTACGTATAGTATCGATTACTTATATATAGCACAGATGAGTTTCAAACATGCTTATAGTATCGATTACTTATATATAGCACAGATGAGTTTCAAACATGCTTATAGTATCGATTGCTTATTAATAGCAAAGATGAGTTTCAAACATGGTTATAGCTGATAACACTGTCTCAGGTAGAAATTAATTACAGAAATACGTTACCTGAAACTGATGACATAATCAATGTATTTACACAGATTTCTAGACCACACTTTGAACTTAAGTAATACATATTCTACGTATTACATAGTGAGTTTTTATACTTGCTAATAAGTGGTATTCCAGGTAGAAATTAATTACAGAAATTCAATACCTGAAACTAATGATAGATTTCTAGGCCACACCAAGTTAAAAATACCTAGATCTTACGTATTTCATAGATGAGTTTTTATATTTGCTAATAAGTGGTATTCCAGGTAGAAATTAATTACAGAAATACATTACCTGAAACTGACATTATCAATGTATTTACACACATTTCCAGGCTACACCTAGACCTTATGTAATACATAGATGAGTTTTTAAACATTTTAGAATTTCCAGGTAGAAATTAATTACAGAAATTCAATACCTGAAACTAATGATAGATTTCTAGGCCACACCAAGCTAAAAATATCTATTTCATAGATAAGTTTTTAAACATCTTGATAAGTGGTATTACAGGTAGAAATAATTAAATAGCTGAAACTAATGACAGAATCTCAAGTAACCCTGATGAAAAGAGAAAAGATTGTTTGACGACATTCCAGCAAATTGTTTGACGACACCCAAGCAAATTGTTTGACGACACCCCATATTGTTTATTCAGAAGCTATTTGGTGTCAGACATAGTGTGTTTTATATGGGGATTTTAAAGAAAATATATTACCACCACATAGGCTACTCTATCCAATTAGCAGCAAGGAATCTTGTATGTGCTTTCCCACAGACAGGACAGAATATACCATGGCCTTTAAATTTTGTTTTATTTAACAACGCCTCTAGAGCACATTGGTTTTTATCTTATCATCGGCTATTGGATGTCTATCATATGGTCATTCTGACATTCTTTCCGATAAGCAGCAAGGGGTCTTTTATATGCACCATCCCATAGACAGGACAGCACATACCATGGCCTGTGATGAACCAGTTGTGGACCACTGGCTGAAACGGAAAATAGCCCTAACTGCAAATGGGTCAACTGAGAAGGATCGATCCTACGACTGACCGGTTCACAGGCAGACACGCTACGATCTGAGCTACATCCGCTCCTTAAATCAGTTGTGGACAACTGGTTGGAGCAAGTGCCATACACCTACCCAATGAACTATGCAGAGCACATATTCAACAGGGTGTCCCTAAAGTCTGGACATACTCATATTTAATCTGACAGGTGAAAAAAAAATATAGTTAGTTGCAAATAGTGATATTTCTTATATGTCCGGACTTTGAGATTTGATCCCAGTACCTACCAGCTATCGGTAACCACTGTGCCATGGGGGCTAGTGAGTGTATGGAAGAGATCATGATGGTGAGTTGTCTGTTCAGTTAGAGCTGGTATCTATATTAAAAATCGCAAGCCCCAACTGAGATTTGATCCCAGTACCTACCAGCTATCGTTAACCGCTGTGCCATGGGGGTTAGTGAGTGTATGGAAGAGATCATGATGGTGAGTTGTCTGTTCAGTGGGAGCTGGAAGTGAGGACAGCGAAGTGAGTCAAAATCAATGTTATGCTCCAACACTCTCCTAGCTGGTCGGACGTGGTGTGGAAAACGGAGAAAATTAAATGTAAATAATTAATATCACTTCCATCTTTACTAGATTAGTCTGCCAGAATGAACTCAGCCATCTTCCATCCATAAATTATAGATTGTGTTATCTGTGAGTTGTCCAGTAGAAACATCTGTTATATATAGACTTGGTAGTATGGTCTTATCCAATAGAAACATCTGTATTAAATACACTTGGTAGTCTGGTATCATCCAATATAAACATCTGTACTATATACACTTGGTAGTCTTGTGTCAACCAATAGAAACATCTGTACTATTAAATGGACTTGGTAGTGACATCATTAAAAAATAAACTTTACAGTGTGATGTCATCATTACATCATAATCACTATGACATCATAATCACTGTGACATCATAATCACTGTGACATCATAATCACTGTGACATCACAAAACAAGCCATCCTTTTCTTCTTAGATTGGGAACATAATGAACAGTACCTTTAATGTTTTTCTTGTAAATATCTTGTTAAGTGAACGTATGCTTCTTGAGCCAATTGTTTGAGCTGTGTTTCCGATCGTGTTCAATAACAGTGACATTTATACCCACTAAAACACACAAATCTGTTCATCTTGTTACAGAGTTTATCACCAATTTTGGACTTTTACTAAATCTCTTTATTTGAAGAGCTAGTCTACGACTCCCAAATGGCCGAAATTTCCTCCATGATCGCAGTCGGGATTGGAGTAAATTGGCATTGCCATGGTTGCGCGATGTTGAGGACGAGTTGTTTTTTAATTGCAGGGTTTTGAGAACGGTTTGTTAAAGGTGATGGGGAAGGCGATGCCAAAACCAAACGCTGTGAGTATGGGAGATGTCGCCACGGCAACCGTAACCACGACGATCAATGTCTACACTACTACAGTAGCATGCTACATCAGCTGATCACCTCATTTTTCGTCTCACTATATCATGTAATTAGCCTCGTCTCAATTCTAGCATTTCAACACGGAATTGACGTCCATGTATTTCATTATTTGTATTTCAAAATTTATATTTCAATAATGAATTTTTATACCTTCGTTATTTCAAAATTTTAATTTCAATAATGAATTTTTATACCTTCGTTATTTCAAAATTTTAATTTCAATAATGAATTTTTATACCTTCATTATTTCAAAATTTATATTTCAATAATGAATTTTTATACCTTCGTTATTTCAAAATTTAAATTTCAATAATGAATGTTTATACGTTGGTCATTTTGTACTTCAGTAATCCATTTCTATATGATGGATATTTCAAAATTTATATTTCTATAATGAATTTTTATACATCGGTGGATTCAAAATTTATAATTAATTTCTTCACATTTCTATACAAAATTAACATTGATATGTTCATTTCAAAATTTATATTTTAATAATTAATCCAATATTCATTATGAAATTTATATTTTAATAATGTATTTCTATACAAAATTAATAACAAATATATACATTTTAGTAACATTTTATAAGAATTAAAAAATCGAAATGTATAAAATTTGGGTAAACATTGAAATGTATAAGAATTGAGTACGAGGCTGGAACAGGAAAAAATTCACTTCTATGTTTTTTTCATTACCAGCCTTTCTAATCACTGTAAACCATGGTAACTATGTTAGATGAGTGGTCAATTTCAATCAGTTTTCATGAGACCCCTCCCCATCCTCCAGCTTCTATCTGTAGACAACTATAACGCCAAATAGAATGATCTAAACATAATCTAAACAAATTTTCAATTAGATGAGAGACTGAATATGGTGTGCTATAAATAAAATAAAATATACTCATCCAAATTATAACCAAACCATTTCTTTAAATACATTTTTATCCATAGACAACTATTAAGCCAAATAGAATGATCTAAATATACTCTAGATAAATTCTCAATTAGATGACAGACTGAATATAGTATCCTATAAATAAAATAAAATATACTCAATCTAATTATAACGAAACCATTTCTTTAAATAAAATTTTACCTGTAGACAATTATTAAGCCAAACAGTGATTTACACATAATCTTATAATTCTTGATTTGATAGATGACAGACTGAATATGGTGTGTTATAAATAAAAAAATATAATATACTCTACCAAATTATAACCAAACCATTTCTTTAAATAAAATTTTACCTGTAGACAACTATTAAGCCAAACAGTGATTTACACATGATCTTAAAGAGATTTATTGATTTGACTGAATACGTGTACTATAAATAAAAAATAAAATATACTCAACCATATTATAACCAAACCATTTCTTTAAAGACATTTTTACCAACAGACAACTATTAAGCCAAATAGAATGATCTAAACATAATCTCCATTTGAACAGATTTCTCGATCAGACACGTCAATAATCTTTTTTTTCTTTAATGTATTGACTATGCTCTCTTTTGTCAGAGTTATCTTCCCATCATGATTTATTTGGCAGATCTTAGGATTATTCTCGCACCAGATTATCCTCGCACCAGTGAATCAAACCTTTTCAAAAAATGATTGAAACTTTTTTAACAGACATTCAGAGAAACCTATTTAAATGTTCCCTGGGTCAAAGGTCAACACTTCCAAGTTGCTCTTACTTAGAAAGTGGTCGTGATATGTTGTGTGCAATATTGTAAGCGATATTATATGTGATATGCAGTAGAATGGTCTTTATTTGCATAGGCAGATTGCCCAAATATTTTATGCAGTTAAAAGGAATATGCCTTTATCAGAAATACTAATTTAAAACCATGTTAGTCGTCTTGCACTACGTGGTATAAAAATAAAGTACATTTATCAAACTAATAACAAAAATCAGAAATACACAAAATAAGAAAGTCTAAGACCATATTGTCTGAATGCTATAACAAATGCTAAAATAATATATAGTTGCACTCACTTTGTGGTCATTTTGTGATTATTTAATAAAAATATATCATTTGCAACTGTTTTTGGTATTTTGGAAGATAAAAGTAAATGATGTTCTGTAAAGGAAGTATATGCAATTAACAGAAAATCTTTGTGTATATTTGCAAAGAAATGGTTCTGTGCAACATAATATTATGCAAATAACAGAAAATCTTTGTGTATATTTGCAAAGAAATGATTCTGTGCAACATAATATTATGCAAATAACAGGAATATTCTATTATCAGGAAACTAATTAAGTGGACTCAACTGTATGTATATACACACGCATGAACACTACAAGACTAAGTTAGATAACACCGTAACAATATATCCGACTATGTATACAAGTTCTAATCCTGTCAGTTCACTTCGAAGGTTTCATGTGGATAATTCATAAAGACATCTACGTAATAATTACATTACATTTTGTTTTTCTCTCGGTGTTTTAATAGTATTAAAAATACATAATACTTAACCATAGATGCACGAACTTCTTCATATATACAACAAAGTCGCCTGAATAGACTGATACAGGAGTTGACAAATGATTGAAAAAGTTATTAAAATGTGGACACTATTAGTAAATAGAGAGGGTTGTAACTAAGGGAAACACAGTTTTTGTGTTGGGTTAAATAGGTTTGTTGCTTGTTTTGACGACAAGTTTGTAGAAATAGTTTAAATACTATCATTATATTAATGCAAGAAATGTGAGTCCATGTTATACATTAATAATATGGTATATTTATTTCTAACTAAAGTGCATATAATTTTCTGATGAGTCATTCAAAAAAAAATAAAAAATTCTAGTACATGATAATGGCTCATATTTTCATTAAAACATTATTTAACATTTGTATAACGTGTTTATCATATGTGAACTATCTTGCTAAACATGTTACACAACATACAATATGTTAAACATAACATTTGTTAAACATTGTTCAATTTAAACAGGAATTCCTGGGCAGACCCAGTCAGAACTATTTAGCTGTCAATCAAAACATAAAACTTAAACTTTATTTAATACTCACAGGACATATGAAGATTTTTTTTTTACAAAATCATTTATAGTGACAGGTCTAAAGTTTGCAGTAACCATGTAACCATTTGTAATTTTATATGGTAACTTTAACATAATGTTATTTTAAATGCTATACATTGTCTAGAAATTAGGTATCAATATACCATATATTTTCAATTTAATGCCCCTCCCTAATTAATACACCCCACCCCACACACACTAACCATTTTGCAAAATAAAAATAACTTACCCCACCATAAACCCATGATCGTATCCAAAGTATGTAATGAATGGACACACTAGTAATCTGTATTACACAAAATATTTAACAGCAAAAATCCGATTTCAAACTTTGATGAACTGAATAAACTTGAAATAAACTCTGTGTGTGATTAAATAGGGAATATACGGTTTATGTGTTTAGTGATAATTCTGACCACAGTTAAATAGTGTGTTATTTTAAATACAAATCTTTTATCTTTTGATGGGAACCAGTGTGTTAAAATATAAATCTTCGTAGATCAGTTCGGGTAGGTGGGGTGAGAGGTGGTGGGGGGGGGATTCCATGGGGTCATACCTCCCCATCCCTCAAATTATTTTATTTTTCCTCATTATAATTTCATGAACCCTGGAACCTCATGTATTAAAAATATTTAAAATATCTTCGTTCCCATCCCCCACACATCCCCACCACTCCATCCAAAATTCCTGTATCCATAGAGCCAGCACAGCCATTTAAACATGGTGAGGGGTCAAGATTAAATAGGGGCACTATCAGTCACTTGAAGGGTACCTACAACATAGTAAATGTAAATATAGTCGCAAACAAAGTGTGCCACAAATTATATAGGGAGCAAATCCCCACCGTGCCCCCAAACCTCCCCCCTCCCCCAGTTTTTTCAGGCCCTGATCCATCTATAGTTTTTAAAGATAAACCGGACCACTCACGTAATGGTTACCCATGGCAATACGGTGATTATTTCTCTGGAGGCTGTTCGCATGTAGATGTTTTCAACAGAGATTTACACCAGGTCACTGGCTGCCAAAAAACAAAACAAAAAATAGGCCGGTCGTCTTGACCCGCCTTTTCACAGCCTCTTCACTGCACTTTTTTCATTGCAGGGATACGAGGGGTCACTTCTAAAGGTCACCAATAAAAATGGCAAAAATACGTCAGTAAGTATGCACACTGTTATCACCATGCTTCAATCTATTATTATTTTCTTGTTATACGTAGTCGGCTTTTAAAGACATGGATAGTTTCTGTTTTATGATGACTGTCACTTGTTTTAGGCACTGTAAATATATTTTCTCATAGTAAATTGAAATTACTGTATTCGACCGTTTAAGTGCATAGTGTGGTTAAAAAAACATTCCTATATTTTTCATTCGTTTAAGCGCACGTGTCAAGGCAGATGTAAAAAAAATTACAAAATGACAAAAAAACAAAAACAGAGATGAGTCTCGTTGCTCGGCAGCCACGAGACAAGGAGGTGTGTGCTTAATAAGGCATCTACGCTTAAACGGTCGAATATGGTATTTTTGTATGTTTTTATTTCATCTCTACCCTGCGAGCGGGATGTAGCTCAAACAGAAGCATGTCTGCCTGTGAAGCGGTCGGTTGTAGGAACGATCCTTCTCAGTGTACCCAATTGCAGTTTGGGCTATTTTCCGTTCCAACCAGTGGTCCACAACTGGTTGATAAAAGACCATGATATGTGCTGTCCTGTCTGTGGGAAGGTACATATAAAAGATCCCATGCTGCTTGTAAGAAAGATTAAACTATGTGGCAGCTGCAGGTTTCCTTTAGAGGTGTCTTTGAATAAAACAAACTTTAAACTTGTCATACCAGCCATGAATACTATGGCCCAGTGGTTAAGCTCTCTGACTCATGGCTGGTAGGTACTGGGATCAAATCTCACTCAAGGCTTGGGATTTTTAATCTCAATACTGGCTCCAACCCAGAGTGAGTGCTATGCGAGACTGGATGGGTAGGTATACACCACTTTCACCGACTAGTGGTTCACAACTGATTTATTAAAGGCAGTGGTTTGTGCTGTCCTGTATGTGGGATAGTGTATATAAAAGATCCCTTGCTGCTTATTGGTAAGAGTAGCCGTATTAGTGTGGTGGCTGCAACCAAACTGGTTGTGGTTGGTCAAAGGTAGGTTTTCGATACTTGTACGATAGTCTTACAACATTGTTGTGGTTAATCATGTGACTCTCCAATCTCATGATTTGTCGCACGACGTCATGATTCTTTATGACCATCACACCATCGTCGTACAATTGCAGATGACCATCTCACAACCTTGAATGACCATTTTTTACTTCTTTTTTTTAATGGCAGAAAATATATATTTTATTTTCACCAGTGATAGTCATCATCAAACAAACTAGGAACAGTGTCTTTAATACTTTATACATATATGCCTTGCTTAAAGATCAAGCTTAGGCCTATAGATTTAAATAAGTGTGTTCCTGGTCTGTAGATACATGTAGGTTGTAACAAGAATACTAAACAACATCCCATGATATACCATTTATATTACAGTGAAAGAAAACACATGTGCTGTAATGTTAATAGTATCATAAGGAAAGTCACCTTACCCACTCACCCATGGGTGTAAATCGTGGGGGGCTGGGTGGGAGTGGAAGGGGGGCACATCCCCAAACATTTTGGATGGGGGATGCCTACATATATATAATTATCCCCTCACTTTTTGCTTCGAAAAATTGAAATATAATGCTTAAATAATAATCTTTTCCAGTAATTCTCTTTATGATATCAATGTAACACTTATCCATCTGGTGTTAGTGCAAATATACCGAAGTACACAGGAGGTCTTTTATTGTTAGAAAGTTTTAGTTGGAGAAGGCATTTCCAAAAAATTAGATTAATAAAAAAAAATTATTGGTTGGCATTCCTCCACCCCACAGCCCTGCTCTGCCCCCCTCACTTCCAATTTTTATGTGTGTATAAAATATCTCGTGTGAAAATATGAATCTTTACTCAAAATAAAAACTGGCAAAAAAAGTGTGTTAGTCACTCAGGTTGCTATGGTGCTGCATAATGCCTGAGTAGCCCATAATCCATATTTGTGCCTGATTTCACTTT